>JAANYP010008419.1:0-94401 GCA_020465985.1 Centrapalus pauciflorus
AGGACCTAAAAGGTGGTGAGCCATTTAAAGTAAATTGACATACAATTAAATTATATGTTCAATGGGCAACCAATGATATGTTAGTATCTGAAATCATCAGACTACAAGATCCTAAGGTTAATTAATTAGTTTAGGAGCAGTACGTCTGGCTGAAGACGTAAAACATTGCGCTTCCTGGGAGGCAACCCAAAGTATTTTGATTATGTCAATTTTATTGTTTATTAAGTGTGTTTATTTGCTTATTTGTGTTATTTGTGTGTATCCTATTAAGTTGAGGAGGATTCATCCTCCTGAACTTGGTTGTGATTAGAAATTAGGATTTATATTAAATAATAAGACCCCACATCTAGAAAATAAAATTTTTAAGCACGTAGCAGAATTATTTTAACCCGATAAGACAAGCGTAAGTTAAAAAATTAAAGAATTAGGGTTCCAAGACCAGGGCACGGCCCAGATCGCAACTCCAGAGGCCCGGGCGCAGGGGGAGCGCAGGCCTGCGCTTGCCCTGCGGCCCGACGCACTCAAAATCTTATAAAAATGGCAGTGATCAATCCCATAAGTTGAAAACCCTAATTCCAGTTCAGAAGACGGAGACTTCGAATTTCTAAGCCTAAAAACATCAAAAATTCGTCTTTTCTACGTCAATTCTTTGATCCAACGCTTGTTTATCGCTAAGGTTAGCAGTGTATACTCCCTAAAATCCCTTTAACTTCATTCTACATTAGTTTCATTACGTTTTATCATGCATGCATGGGTGGAATTTTTGGGAGTTATATGGTTTTTATAGAAAAAGGGTTATTAATAATTTTCAATTGTTCATTTAATTAATATAAAATTATTTTTGCAAAACTATTGTAAAAATAATGCATTTTTTCCATATTTATTATAAATTATAAACTTTTTGTCGTAAAAGGTAATATTTTTATTGCTTATTTAAAGTTCATGCATTTGATAGGGTTAGATTGGGCTCACATTGTTGGTGAGACTTAGGATTAGTTAATTATTATTGAAAAAGGGTTTTTAAATTATCTTGCGTCATTTACGTAAAAACCCCACATTTTTAATCCTTTGTTTTTGCATTATTTTTAGATGTCAACCCAATTTCATGCTAATGGTAACCGTCCTAGAACCTCCCAAAAACCTAGAATGAGAACCCACAACCCTAGGGATGTTCGTTTTGAAAAAATGACTTAATGTGGAATTTCCCGAAATTCCTCCAAACACTAACAATGGTAAACCCCCTAGGTTTCTCATAGAGCGTAGCATAAAAGAGTCATTTTTACACTTTTGGAGTGTTTTGAGAGGCTAGGATGGACTAAAGCCATACAATAGGAACTTCCATATATCCACACTAGTTTAGTCCAATAGTGGTTCGCCACAATGCGTAGGATTGAGAGGTCTGAGGAGCACGATTTCGAGCTAGTGGGAAGGGTAAGAAACAAAGGGGTGTTAATCTCTAGAGAAAAGTTATATGAAGAATTCTTAATTGACACAGACACACCTCGTCCTATGGAATTCTTGACACTGTCTAATACCCAGGTGGCTACAATGCGTACAGTTAACAAATGGACTAATCAATGGGATCAAATAATAGCAACCATTTTTCGTATTTTAATTAGAGCTGCCCGGACCTATACCGCCTTCAACAGAGGTGATTTATGCCATTTAGCCAAAGTTATGTGGAACCACAACGTGAAACCATAAGAGATTCTAGTAGTGCACGCATTAGTGACTGGATACCTAACCATATCTTTAGGATATATAATAATGGAAAATCCGTGGGAGAGTAGTTTCCCAGGGCAAATGATGACATATCCACACTGCCGTATGCTAACTGAGCTATTCATTATTAGGAAAGCGGTATCGGAGCAATTGCCAATAAAATACCTCAACCCGAACGAGATTTGGTTCACTAGAGTCACGATGTTAGGGCTAGTTTTTGAGAAAAACCATTTAGGTTTCCAAATTCGTTGTCCAAAGTCTACTAAAATAACCCAAATCTCATTCCTGCAACCGAAAATCCTGAATGACAAAACGACAAAGAGGATGAAAGATCATGAGAAAAAGTAACAATCGAAGACTTGATGAGATCTCAAATCAACATTCTGCGGGATGTCATGGGTAGCATACTAAATGCAAACAAAGAATTGGTGAAGAATATTGAAAAGTTGCAAGAGGAGCAAAACAAGCATGCAAAGCTGTTCCAAAGTCACTCAGACTGGCTCACCACCTTGCAGATCATTGTCGGAGAGTTGGAAGAAATTGTCACACCACATGCATAATGATGAAATTTAGAATTATTTGAATATTTATTTTAATTACGTGTGCTAAAACATTAAGTATGGTTTGTATTTTTATTTTTTTCTGATGTGGTGGTTTAGTTAGTTTGTTTTGATTATTTATGTGATTTGGATTGTAATAGTACTTTATTTTTTTTATTTTAAAGTGTGATGTTTATTTAAGTTGAATTATAAAAGTTGAATTTTGTTTGTTTTATTATTTGTTTGTTTAATTTCAATAAGGAATATGTACTGATCTATCTTTCTATGTTCTCAACCGATAAATTAATCTTGATGTGACGAGGACGTCACAAAAGTCTAAGTTGGGGAGGGTTGGTTATAATGATAAAATTAATTAATTAATTTAGCCCTCATAAAAAAATTTTAGACTACATTCCATATCAAATATTAGAAAGATTTACAGCCCCGCGTACCAAAACTGTAAAAAATTGAAATTTCAGCAATGTTGGGCGTAGGGGGGGTGGGGGTGCAGGCCTGCGCTGGCCCTGCGTCATGTCGAGTTAAAAATCAGTTTTGAGCCCCATTTCACCATTTTCACAACCCTAGAGCAAGGGCTACGGTTGGGTGTGCGGCTCTCTCCCAAAAACATCATTTTTGTGCCCAAAATTTGCAAATTTAAGCTTCAAAACACCTACATTTTCATAAATATCAAGGATCTACGCTAGAAATCACCTCTTTGTGGGTAGTTTCATCAATCCTTGAAGATTTTTGGGTAGAGAAAGTGTGGAAGAAAAAAGCTAGATTTGTATCAAGTAAAGCTTTCAATCACCAATGTTAGTGTTTTTATTGAGTTATTGCAACTTATTTCATACTTTTGAAGCAAAAAATGATAGCTTGAGCTTCATGGTCATCCATGGTGTTTTCATGGTGATCTTGACTTTTTAGAGTCAATGTATGTGAAATTGCATGATTTTAATGAAAACAATTGGTAATTCGTCATGGTTAATTTGTAGAAATTAATTTGAAGTTATAAAGTTGGTTGCCAAAATGTGCATATATTGTTAAAATTATAAAACTTAGGTGACTAGCTTAAAAATTAATTTTATGTGCTAAATGTTTTTTTTATTAAAATATGATACATGTTTAGTGCTTAAAATAACGACAAATTATAGACTATATATATAGGATGCAAAATGTGAGCGTATATATATATATATATATATATATATATATATATATATATATATATATATATATATATATATATATATATATATATGTATGTATGTATGTATATAGGTGCATCTTTTAAGTAAGCGTAATTGTGCAATTTGCAATTATAGGTTACATTATTTAATTTATTTCATACATATTGTGGTAGGTTGGCACAAATTGTAGATGGCAAGGAGAACGAGACAACGAATTCAAAATGTTAATGTCCCAATAGATTGGTCTCCAAACCTCCTTTTATCCCAACACCCCGAACACATTATAACACATTAGTTTTTATATAAGATATATTCAAATAAAGTGTTGACTGAAAAGAGAGTTAAGGGAAGTGATTTTGAGGATTTCGGAATCCCAAACCTTTTTGACTATTTGGGGTGGGAAAGTGTGTTAGATATGGGCGGCAATGATATTTATCAGTCCGATGTAGTCGAGTAGATGTCTACACTACCAAGGGAGACGTGTCGTTCAGCGAACGACATTAGGTTGATAGGCACCGTCCATGGTAGGGACGTGGCGATGGATGCACAAATCATTCACCAATTATTTAATTTAGCTACTGGGGTAGGCTACGAAGGGTGTAACCAGCAGGGGTACGAGTATAGGAATGAGGTCCAATTGGCGTTCACTGATATGACTTGGTTAGGGGAGTCGACGGAGCAGGTTAATAGAGTCTTTATTCCATTCATTTTGGAGTCCGAGTCCTCCACTTCCTACAGCCGAAAGGAATTATGTCCAAAGTGTAAGGTGTTTCACAAGATTCTTGTGAATAACATTTTACCTCGTGATAGTGACATGACCAAAGTCAGGCATAGGGATATCACAGTCCATCACACCCTTCTTAAGGGTAGGCCCATACTGTCCTTTGCATGGACAATTATGAATGATTTTTGGGCCATGTACGACATGAGAGAGAGGACGATCATCCCCCATGCTTGGTTGATCTCCATGTTCCTTGAGAGGACATGCTCACTTTTGCCTGATTGCATGCTATCCCCCATTTCGGCGACGTTCATTACGGCCGCCATGTTCCCTATCTTGATTTTTAGGAAAGTTGACTAAGGTTTTCAGATATTCGACAAAGAGACAAATAACTCGTATATCTAGGACTATACTGAGGTTGAGAGGAGTGAAGAGAGAGAGAGGAGAAGACCGCCAATGAGGCAGAAGTTCGGCATTCTGAGTCGAACCTAGGTGCGTCTACGTCGCGCAGTCAAGGTAATGACAGTTTTGATTTTGACCGCATGATGAGGCGGATTGAGGATATAGTCGTGGGTCAGGGTGAATTCCGAGAGGATGTGACCCAAAGGCTAGATGAGATGAATGGGCGTATGACACATATTTATGATAGGGTCGATCACTTAGCGGGTCGAGTGGATCACTTTCAGGATGGGCAAAGAGCCCTGGCATACCAAAATGCCTACTACCAGCACCATGACTGGGCATATTGTTAGGGAGTCCGACACCATGAGGACTCCGTAGCCGATATGCCATATCAGTCTTATGAGTATTACACGATGCCCGACTACCAGGCCTATAACCCTGCCGTAAATATTTATCAGCGCTATCCGGCGCATGGCAAGCAGGATCTCCTAGACCTGATGCCTCCTCACTTGGTTCCGCCGCCTGCACAGTTCACTCATGGCCAAAACCAGTATACCAACTTCTTCAACAGCGTCTTCGGTCCTCCTCCGTCGCCTCCTCCATTTGAATGATCAAGTACTATCCTTCCTTATTCTTTACTTTTCTGTACTTTGTTTTATTTTAGTTTGTTTTGCATTTAATTTCTTTATCGTAATTTTTATTTATTATTAGTTCTTAGCCGAGTCCTATTTAGAGTTTATAATGTTTATATAGTCTGTCATTTATTCCCCATTTGACACTTGTTTTCCGATCAGGCTGTGGAACATGATGATACTTAGGAAATACATGTGCGAGGGAATTGGCTAGTGTTGACAGGGTATTTTATAATAAAGAAAAATTGAGTCGTAGTAATAATTAAAATTTTTGCCATGTAAAATGAATTCAAGTACGTTAAAATTTATTTGGGCTTAAATATAAGTAATGTGTCAAAAGAATTTGGAAACCCGAAACCCATGAAATAAGGGGGAGAACTTAATCATGTTTTAGCCTCAAAAGTAAGATAATTGTAGTCTAGATGGTTCGAGAAATTAAGTCCGTAGGGGTACCACTCATGCCTAATCCCCTAAAACCATTTGGTTTGGGAGCGATTGACCGAAATCTCGTTACATGGACCATCTAGCTAATTTAGTGAAAAGAATTTAGATAGAAGCATGGTATTGAAAAGAAAAGAAAACTTGTTGTAAACATGCAAAGAGGAAAAAGATGGTCGGATGACCCACATGTTTTAGGTACCGTAACCTTGAGCTAAAAGGGTATTTTCAAATGTGAGATACATTATATAAATTCTAAGAGAAGTATATTTTAACTGAAAGCGTCTTCAATTTACATGTTAAGAATTTTAATGCATTAGTGCGAAGGCTAGCTTAACATAAAATTCCTAGAGTCACTGCCAATACATGCTCGTTACATAGTTAGTTCTGATTCCAAAAGCTTGTTCGGGGACGACCAAGAGTTAAGTTGGGGAGATTTAATAAGTCTATAATTTATACGGTTTCTGAGTCATATTATGATCATTTTAAGCACCGATACTTCGTAAAATCCATATTATTACTTCAAGTTTGTATTTCAGGGCCAAGATGATAAAAAGAGGGAATTCGAGAGAATTCAGAGCAAATCAGGCTGAGGGGGACGCTGGCCTGTGCCACCCTGCGCTCCACATAGCGCCCAAACTGTCCAGATAAGTTCCAGCACACGCCAGCTAAACCCTAGCCGCATCCGGGCGCCGGGGGGCGCAGGCCAGCGCCTGGCCTGCCCTAGTGTGGCACCAAAACACGTTTTTCAACCCTGGAAACCCTAATTTTGACTTCCCAATAAGTATGAGTCTTTGGAGAGGAGTCCCGACGTGTGTGCAAGTGTGCCGAAGCCCTGCCGGAGTGAATCTACAATACGAGAACGAAGACGGTGGTTCGCAAGCTACCTAATGGTTAAGATCCGTGATTGTGACGAGCATACGATGAGCGGCTAATCCCGTTAGCCGTTTGCGGAGGATCTACGGCTAAGTTTACTCTTCTTTTATTTCTATGTTTTGATTATTCGTATTAAGCGAGATCTATTACGTGTATGCAAATGATAAACATTTGGCTATGATTATGATTATGTGTTGCGATTGGTAAAAGCAATATAGTTTATAGTGGTTTTATTATTCGTGTTGTGAATTACAGTTTCTATATCAATCAGATAAATATTCAATAACAAGAACAATAATGGAAATCAAAACTAACCGAATGATTGTATTGCCAAAATGTCGATTACAAAATGATATGATCTTCACAAAATGTCAGTAACAGTTTCTGACTTCTATGTGTGCAAAACGTTAAAATGTCAGATCTTACTATTTTAGGAAGTCAAACTTCCTATTTATACACAACTACACAACTATCAACTATTTACACAATAAACCCTTTAAATTACATTCCATCAACTAAAATATATTCTAACAATCTCCCCCTTTGATGGAATGTACAGAGTCTTTAAATTGCTAAACCAAGCTTCTGTTCAAATCTTCTTATGCTTTTACGATAGAGAGCCTCCATTCAATCTTTGAAATAAATTCTACCATAAGTCTTCGGTCATTAACTGATAAAGCTCCTCTCTTTGTCTTTCTCTTTTGATCAGATGCTAGCTTTCCCTTTAAACTACCCATCACTTTATTAAGTGTACCATCTGAAAATTTGTTGAGTTCGACACTCCTCATGGCTCTTAGCTTCTTATTTCTGTCCTTGTAGATAACAGCTGGATGCTTTACCATGATGACTTGAAATTCTTTTAACTCTCCAGCAAAGTTGATATCTCTATGTAGAGCTGTCATATTAATCTTCCTCATCCCTCGTTCAACACCTATCTGCAGATCTTGCACTGACATCAATACCAGTTTGGTATGCATGAAGTGGAAAATGGTCTTCAAGGCAAATCTGCAGTGTTCATTTCTCTTATATCTGCATAACTCATCAAATAAATCTTCAATGTCAACCAGATGCATGTTAAACATGTCGGCTTCAGTGAACGTATAGGTATTACCATCAGCTCTTGTAACAGTGAATGTTTGATAGAAAATCTTAACGAATCTTTCTTTTTCAATTTTAACAAGATCAACTATCCAGAACTCACTCTTCACTTTATCAACTTCTTGTGTCTTGTTCCTCAGAAAACTAGCATAGTTAACTAGATTTGGCATGTTTGGCTCCAAGACCCTAAACAACTTAAGAAAAGAACACGGAGCTTGTTTCTTACAAAAAATTCATTTCTCCAAAATGTCTTCGATATATGGCATTTTGTTCTTTTTCCTGATAAACTCTGCTGATCGTTTTGCTGGAAGCTCAAACTTCTTTACTTTATTTCTTGCGAATCTCATCTTTATTCAACAATGTAAGCATATCTTGGATTTCTCTATGAACTACTTGTTGTGCTTCAAATCTGAGCCTGTGTTGCTTTTGCGACTCATCTGCTAGCACATATTCATTAAAAAACCTTTTCATGACCTCGACCTCATTCAACTCAACACTTTCCTGACTAACAACATTTTCTACAGAAAATTCTTCAACTTCTTCCTTAACTTGAATTACAACCTCAGGCTTTTCAACCGTCGGTGTCGATATGGACTCTTTTAATATCTCCTGAACTAACTCTTCTTCTTGTTCAATCCTTTCTCCTCGGAAATCAACATCAGTCAATGTGATCACATCATCATCCTCAGATAATTCAACATATTCCTCTCTCTCTTCTTCTAAACCTTGAATCATCAACTCATGTTCCTTAACCACTTGAACATCATCTTCAGAATCATTGTATTCTTCAAAGTTGTAAATATCTGACTGAATGTTCAAAAGAACTGGAACATCTTCATGAAGAATCAATCCCAATTCACTTTGTACATCAACAGGTTCTTTTGAGCTCTCTGCTTCTTTCTCTTTCACTTCTGCTTCCTTCTCAGGGTATCTTATCATTAAAAGTCCGGGTGTAGGCTCAGCAAGCTTTCTCCTCTTCTCCCCCTCATGAGGAGCATCATCGGAGTCCTCATCATGCTCATCATGCTTTCTTTTAGATGAGGAAGCTTGCGCCTTACAAGTTTCTTCAACCGCTGCTACCCGCTAAGAAAGATTTCCCAAAGCTGTAATGACCGTACTTTCCAGACTTATCATCCTTTCCCTCATCTCATCAAACTATTCAAAAACAAACTCTTTCAGCTCTTCCTTCAACTCATCCAGTGCTTGATTTGATTCAGACTGCTTGATTGATTCTTCTGCCACTGATTACCTTTCAAAAACTTATGAATATTTGACATCAGTTCCATCACTTCAGATAACTGAGCAGATACATGAGTGTTCACTCCTGCAACAGCTGCATTCAAAGCTTGATTCAATGAAAATTCAGTAACGAACGGGGATAAATTCACCACTGGGTCACTTAGACTTCCAGTTGTCACAACAGTCGAACTTGTGAAAAGAACGTCTGTGTGGCCAGTACTCAGAGATGGCAAAGTGGTCGCTCTGACTGGACTTCCACCCTCTTCAAGCAACGGAGCAACAAACGCTTCTGTAGCTGAGGATGTTCCGGTGGGAACACGAAGTTTAGCCACACTTACTTCAACTGATGAAATAGACTCAAGTGTCCTAATCTATATAGGATCTATACTCTGTGATTGAATAAAAGTCATACACTCCGGCAGAGGTGTACTGATTTCAATATCCATCAAGTCCAAATGACTTTCGGATAGAATATGTGGTTCATCCCGGTGTTCAAATGAAACAGTCTCCTGTTGAGAGGAGACTGAGTGGATGGTTGGGTGTGCACTTGTCAGTGGGATACTGACCTCTTCAATGCTAACTCCCATAGGAGAGCTAACAGCAGATGGGGGTAAATCCCAGCTTTCTAGGCTTAGTGCATCCCTCACACTCTCATGTGCAATACTCACTATATCCATTAACGCAATCCCTCCCTCATTGTGATCACCACCATCATCACCATCATCATCATCATCATTATGTCCTTCATCTTCACCTTCTTGAATATCTGACAATGTTCTCTCAGAATCAGATTTCTCAGCCTCTTCCTCACCACCCCTTACAACTTCAACTCCCTCGCTCACTTGTAGGCTTCCCTGAACTTCAGCCCCTTGCTGAGGTTCCTCTCGTCCTATCGCTCCTTGGGTAAGAGAACCCGGTTCTTGGGTCTCTATTGGAGCATGATCTATCCTATATAACTTCACATTTTCACTCTCAGGATCTACATACTTCAGTAAAGATTCTGGAATCGGCATGATATTCGCATTAGGAGAATTCGGCACTTCATGTAAACTCATCATGACATAGTCTGGGCATCGATTAGAGTTAGATCTTTTAGGAATATTGTCATTTGCCCTTAAGATCCCTCGGATAAGAATCTGTATAAACCGCTGAAGTGGAACGAACTTCCTTGCTCTATTTGTTGTTTTAGCCAGTACTATATCCTTTAGATCCTCCCAAATACACTTAGCATAATCATAATGCTTATTGAAAGCAATTCCATGAAAGATCCTTAGACAGTGAATGCTACACCTGTCTATGCCTGTATGCTTAGATGTCATACACCTATTGATGATCCCAAACAATGTGTACCATTCGCCATTTAATCCATTTCGATGAAATTTGGAGGTTTTTGGAAGTGGCTTTGAGTAACCCAAGCAGATCAAATCATGAACCAGCTCCTCATCGGACACAAAATCTTCAAAATCAGCTAACTCAGGAAAGTTAACTGTGTCTATTCGTCTCGGATGAAACAAGTTGTGACGAAGTCTGGCAAGAGTAATTTTGGATTTAAATTGGTCTATGGTTACATTAAAGTGGTGGTTTCCATCAGCAGGAACAAATTTGACTGTATGCCAAAATTGTTGTAGGTAGACTTGTGGCATAGAAGGTTCATACTAAAGAATATATCCCAAAGGATGGCCTTTGAGAATATCTACAATAATAGGGTGACTAACTTTGATAACCTTTGTATCCAAACGATGATTTTTATCTTTGAAGGGTAGGCAATGTTTGGGTTTCACAAGTTGGTTATCAGGTATGATTGTGGATGGTGAAGGTCTAGCAACGGAGGTTGAACGAACGGGTGTAGATACGAGTGTATGATTGGATGATGAATGGGAATCTGATGAATTTGAATTCTGAGAATGAACTGGAGATGCCACTTGAAAACTTGTAAACAAATAAAAATCATGTTAGACAAAACAGGTAAACAAATGAAATCCTTCAAGGTAGAAAAATAAAACATTTCATTAGAAATTATAAAAAGTTGTGATTTTTCTGTTTAAGGCATCATTCAGAGACCAATGTTAGAAAAACACAATTTTATTACAACTTCTTGAAAAAATGTCACATTTTTCTTAAAAACATTAAGAAATCAACACTTAGTAAAAATTGTCATTTAAACTCGAATGAATCTACAACAATCTCGAATAACTCTTGATTAATCTCGGATGATACATGAAACAACTCGACTTAGTCTATGTATCAACTCGAATGAACTATAGTCTTCTCGAATAAAACAGAGTGATTCTCGAATAAGCCTATAATCAAATCGAATTTCATATGTATTAAACTCGAATAGAACATGAAGATTCTCGAATAAGTCTTGAAACAACTCGAATTACTTATGAATGGAACTCGAATAGAACATAAAGATTCTCGAATAAGTCTTGAAACAACTGTAATTACTTATGAATGGAACTCGAATAAAACATGAGGATTCTCGAATATGTCTTGAAAGTTCTCGAATGTTCAATTAGTTCAACTCGAATGAATAAGGAATTTTCTCGAATATAACATATGATCAACTCGAATGAATAAGGCAATGTACTAATCGAGACTCATGATCTGAAATTTTCTAAGTCCAAAAAATTTGTCAACTCGATTAACAAACAAAGCTTTGTCGATTAATCAATCTAGTCGACTCGATTGACCCTTAGAGTTTCTCGATTAACAGTCTAGTCATCTCGAACGACTCGTAGATGTTCTCGAATGTATCTTTGATTGAGAAAAAGTTCTTGAAAATGTTTTTCCAAGTATACTGACCGAATTATCCAAAAACAGATTCCAGTAACCTTTTCATTGAGTAAACACTTCTGTCCCTCTCGAAAATCAAGTTTAACCACTTTTGTTTTACTAAACTTTGATTAAAAAACAACATTTAAGTTGTTAAAAATACAAAGTTCAGTAAATCGAAGAACACAAAAGGTTTTCAAAGTAAAATCCAAATTTCTGTGTCTGTGGTTTGATTTGAACCATGAAATGTCAAATTCATGTTCACACTGATAAACCGAACCAGACCACACAGTTAATTTTATGTTTATGAACAACAATTATGAATCACCATTATTACTCAATATACAAAAAAAAAACATATACACCTATAAAATCTGATATTGAAATAAACGATGTAAACACAATAAGCAAATAGATTTACTCACAATATATTGAAATACATTCTTGAATCTTTCGAAGATATGTGGGTTTTAGGTTTCTGAATGTTGATGAAACTTTTTTTTTGGAGAAGAAGATGAGTATTCGGTTTCCGAAAAAGTTCTTTTAAAATTTGAAAATTAAATTTATAGAAAACCGTTGACCTGGCCCTTGTTTTGAAAAAAAATATTGACCGGCCCAATTGTTATTCACTCAAAACCCAATATTTTTCAAAAAATTTCAACAAAATGAAAATAAAATAACTAAACTAAAAAAATTTGATTTTTCAAGAAAAAATATTAAAACCATTCTTTAGAGGAAAAAAAATAAACCAAAAAAAAAATTGAAAATTCACACAATCAAAAATTAACACATAACAAAACAAAAAATAAGAAAAATTAAAAAAATAGAATTGCTCCCCCTTTTATTTTTGAATGTTGCTTCCCCTTAAATGTGTAACATATTTCTTAGCTCAGCTCCCCCTACAAAATATCCTGTAAATTTTATCAGAGTTCTTCAAGATCAGATAAAATCATTTTCTGCTCCCCCTGCACATGAAAATCCATATTTTGTTAATTTCTAAAGAATATTGTATTATTAAACTCAAGAATTTAACTTCATATTAGAATCAACTAAAAATTGTAGATTATAATTTGAAACTACTGAATTATTAAATCTTAATGATTCAACATACCCAATTTGTATACCAAAAAATTAAACTGTTTTTCATTTAACGCTTTGGTAAACAAATCAGCTAGTTGATATTAAGTAGGCACAAAATATAATTCTATATTTCCATTTTCAACATGATCCTTTATAAAATGGTACTGAATGTCGATGTGTTTTGTTTTTGAATGTTGCACCGGATTTAATGCAATAGCTATTGCGCTCTGAGAATCACAGTAGATGGGTATTTCTTTGGTGTAAACCCGTAATCGCGCAGTTGGCTTTTCATCCACAACACCTGAGAACAGCAAGAAGATACA
Source organism: Centrapalus pauciflorus (assembly GCA_020465985.1). NCBI lineage: Eukaryota > Viridiplantae > Streptophyta > Magnoliopsida > Asterales > Asteraceae > Centrapalus > Centrapalus pauciflorus. The sequence continues at coordinate 13,033 of JAANYP010008419.1, forward strand.
GCAACGTATTCTGCTTCAGCTGTAGACAATGAGACGCAATGTTGTTTCTTGGATGACCTGCATACGGGTTTGTCACCTAAGAACTGCACTGCTCCAGACGTACTTTTTCTGTCCATCTTATCTCCTAGGTGATCAGCGTCAGAAAAAACAGTTAGATTAATTGAAGATTCTCTGGGATACCACAAACCAAGGTTTGGAGTTCCCTTGAGATATCTTAAAATTATTTTCGCAGCTGTTAAATTTGATTCTTTAGGATTCGCCTGATATCTTGCACACACACATGTAGAAAACATAATATCTGGTCTACTTCTTGTTATATACACTAATGACCCAATTATACCTCGATAGTGAGTCACATCTACATGTTTCCCTGAAATGTCCTCATCGAGTTTTGACTTTGAATCCGGAGCCATGGGAGTTTTCATAGGAGTACTGTTAACCATGTTAAATTTCTTTAACATGTCTTGTATATATTTTGATTGATTGATAAAAATACCATTAGCTTCTGAATGTTCGTATGCAAAGGGGTTTCAAAATATTTTGGAGGTTCAATGGGTTGTGCACTTTCAGTAGGCAAGTGTACATTAGTAGTTGAGGCTTCTCAAGTTTCTTCTGACACTTGTTGATGAGAAAGATCAGAGACTACGACGGGATCTTCAGTAATCCTGTCAGGCACCAAATTTAGAACATTAGTTTTGGGCTTCTCAAAGTAGTCTTCATAAAAATTCTCAAACAACTTATGTAATTCAGAATTTTCAGCATTCTATTCAGGTGACTCCATTGAAGTCTGCAAGTTAGGTTCGGGTCCTGAACTGGTGTGTTCAGAAGCCATTACTACTCCTTCATCAAATTTGACGTTGACGCTCTCGTTGGCCGTCTTGGGATTAAGACGAGTATTAATGTTGCATACTCTATGCTGAGAGTTATTGGTTAAAATACATTTGATTAATTTAGTCGCGCAATTGATTATGTCTATGAGATAGTTGCATGAAATTAGAGTGAGTAATACTTATGTCGTGGTGATTCCGTGAATGGTTATTCGTGTCTTGATTGTTTATCTTCTTCGTTAGTTACTTCGTTCTTAATTATAGTTACAAGCAATTGCAAATCATTACTCTAAACAACTCATTCAAATCCACAATTTCACAATTTATATGCATTCAATAAACTTAAACTTATAAGGCAAATAACCTAATCCTAATTACGACCACACTCCCTGTGGACTCGACCCTTACTTCTCTAGCTAAATAGTGGATTTAAGGATTAAATCGGCGGGTCACAATGACGGCCCGTCATCTAACTTAAAAGGGTGATCTGCTAATTTCAGCGTGCAATTCTTAATGATACTATTTGCCTCAACCAGTTTGCCATCGGCTAACTCTATAGTATAGGACTTGTCTTAAGAGGATTGAGTGACATTCAGTTGTTCACTGAACATAGCAGAAATAAAGTTTCTATCAGCCCCAGTATCAAATAGTACATAAGCATAAATGTCCTTAAGAAGAAATGTACATGATACTACATTGGGGTCCTGACGAGCGTCTCCAGCTCCTAACACAAAAGCTCTCGGTTGAGCTCCTCTGCCGTTTTTCAACTTTGGGCACTCATTCCTGTTAGTACATCCGGTGTGACGACTGCAGTCTAGTTTTGTTATTGATATCATGATTGTGTATAATGTTTACATTTGCATGGTAAGTTCTAGAATAAGTTCTAGAAATAAGTTCTGGATTAAGTTCTAGAACAAGTTCAAAGATAAGATCTAGAATAAGTTCAAAGATAAGTTTAAGAGGAGCGTCTACACGAACTTATGAGTTTAAGTTCGTGAGGAGCGTCTTCATGAACTTATCGGCTATATAATGAACATATCTTTGTGAATTCAGTGATCTTTGACGTCTCAGAGGTTCTATCGAACTTCACAGCAAACAGAGCATCCGGGTGAACTAATGTTTGCAGAAATCGGTGTTCTAGGCGATTACGAACTTGTGAGTCTTTGCAGAGTATTTTCAGAGTGTTCTTGGAGAGAATCACATGTCGGGACGTTCGTGTTTACGTTTATCATCGTGTTGGTCTCTGTGTTTCGTGTGTGTGATCAGTTCGTTAAACCCCTAACGAGGATTCCACACTCGTTGGACGGTGTCGCGTCAATATTGGATCCGTAGGTAGGTGACCTTACAAGTGGTCAGAGCCATAAGGGTGTTCATTGTGTTCTTCGCGTTCATCTTAAACATTCTTGGGTTCTTGGTGTTTGTGACGGAAAAATCACATTTTTTTTAGTTTTTCGAGTTACACAAGCAAAATAACGGAGAAAAATTCTTATTAGTTCACCTTTTCAATCGAAATCTTTGTTTTTAACCTTAAAAACATTGGTTTAATCTGAAAACTTGAAAAAATTGAATTTTTGGTCGTTTCTCAAACTTGCAGCGCTCGAACATAGGGGGTATTAGGGTTCACTCGAACTTGTCAGAAATAAGCTCCTCTCAAACTTAATTTAGGGCTTCATTCGAATTTGGCAGAAATTCAAACTTGTTATCATCGAACTTGTCAGATTTCGAACTTGTCAGAAAGTTAAGTATTATTCAAACTTGTTAGTGGTTCGAACTTGTAAGATTATTCAGAACTTGTTTGTCAGTCGAACTTGTTGATTTCGAACTTACACAAATTCAAATTTAATTTTTAAACGAATTTAAGATTAAATTAATTCGAACTTACCAAAGTTCGAAGGAGTTTATTTTAAATTAATTTTAAATTAAATTATTTAAATTCGAAATGGGAAGAAGATTATGATCAGGTGGATCCGGATGACTTAGAGAAAATGCACCTACAATGGCAATTGGCTATGGTCACACAGAGATTGAAGAGGTTCGTGAAAAGAACTGGAAGAAACCTAAGTGTGAAGAATGTAGGATTCGATAAGTCAAAAGTTAGGTGCTATAACTATCTGGGGTTGGGACACTTTGCAAGAGAGTGTCAAAAACCTAATAAGGATAATCATCAGAACTCGAGACGTCAGTATTCAGCCAGTCCAGGGAATCAGGGTTCAGTAGCTTCTTTACTTATTATTGTGGAGTCTAACAAACAGTTAGATGGCACATATAATTGGAATACACATCCAGAGACAAACACTAGGGCTTTCATGGTCGAAGTGATAGAAACGGATATGGGAGTACAAGAGGAAAAGAAAGAGGATACCCAACAGTCTGAATCAGAGCCTTTGGTGCGGGAGATTACTTAGGAGTTGACTACTTTGGAGTTTGCAGCTCAGATGGCCAATATCGAATCTGGTCGGAAAAAGGTAACTCTGAACTTTTCTATTTTTCATGATTTATGTGCTTTATGTACTACTTTGAATTATAAAGTGAATTAATGCTCAAATTCAATCCTTAAAATAAGATAATGCTAATTTATTAGACAATAAGGATGATCTTCAGGCCAAACTGAGAAATGATGCTCAAGATTTAATAAATCTGAATGACAAATTAATTGAACAAAGTGTCAGGAATGAACTAATTTAGGAGCATGTAGAGTGACTGACAAAAGAGATCTCTCTTAAAGATATGGAATTAGCTAAGTCTAGGGCTAAGGTTGCTGAGGCAAATAGCAACCATGTACCTAGTCCTCATGATAAGACCAAGGATACGGTTAAATCAGAGGTAGTCAAGGTAACTGAGTCTTCAAAATTTAAATGCTTTCAATTAACTTAAATTTATAAGGCAAATAACCTAATCCTAATTGCGGCCACACTCCCTGTGCATTCGACCCATACTTCTCTAGCTAAATAGTGGATTTAAGGATTAAATCGGCGGGTCACAACGACGGCCCGTCATCTAACTTAAAAAGGTGATCTGCTATTTTCAGTGTGCAATTCTTAATAATACTATTTGCCTCAAACAGTTTGCCATCGGCTAACTCTATAGTATAGGACTTGTCTAAAGGGGATTGAGTGACATTCAGTTGTTCACTGAACTTAGAAGAAATAAAGCTTCTATCAGCCCCAGTATCAAATAGTACATAAGAATAAATGTCATTAAGAATAAATGTACCTGATACTACATTGGGCTCATGACGAGCGTCTCCAGTTCCTAACACAAAAGCTCTCCCTTGAACTAGTCTGACAGCTCCCTCGGTTCCATTGAAGTATCGGGGCTTGCAGGTCAAAAAGCCCTTAATCCTGCAACCCTTGGGATTAGTTTCGGTTCCTTCTGTAGTATGACTAGCTCCACCGTCACCGTTGGTAGAACCATTCCGATTGGTTTCATAGGTGGCTATGGCGGCGGTTACTCTTTGTACTACGAGTTGCTCGATTTTAGCCGCATTCATGGCTCTTCCTGGCGGCATTATCTTAATAAAATAAACAGCGTATAAGAATTTGAGTCTTATAGATTTAAATTTTTCTTAGGGCACAGTTCTATAATCATCAAACATAGATTCATAAGTAACTTGAAATTTTCATTAATAATTCATAATTTCTTATATCGGTGCGGGTTATTACCAAAAAAATTGAAGTCCTAAACTATTACATAATAATTCCTATCATTACAAAGATAAGGGGGGTACTAGGTGTGGGAGTGGTCAGGGGTCTCTCCTTGCTCTAAGGCATAGAGGCGTTGTGTTAGCACCTCTTTACGGGCCTCACATTCGGCTAGTCGTAGCCGAACTTCCTCCAGACCGTCCTGTTGAACGGTGAAGGAGTGCTAGTTAGCCCAATATATGTTGGAGTTTTGCAACTTCTCTCGCTCTATCCTAGTAGTAATCTCCCAGATGTCCGGGTTAAAAACCTGGATCTGGAGATCGTGGCGGCTAGCTCTGGCCACCAATAAGGATACTGTCAGATCGGTGGACTCCTGAGTGAGTGGTGGGGTCGGTGTAGATGATGGTCCTCCGACCTCGAATTGGGAAGGGATTCCCTCTTCCTACCTCCACTCACGGAGGGTCTCGGACATCTAGCCCCATCTACGGGCGTTTCCCCGCGCGTCGTTGGTGGACTTGGCTGTGGTGCCGGTACTAGGATAGACTCCCGTCTCGGCATGAACACCCGCTTTCGGGGTGTGAACAACATACGTGAACCGTTGGGGTGGGGACAGTATGGTTTATATGATGGGACCTCTGGATGATATGGAATGTAGGAGGGGGCTACTGGTGCTAGTGGGTCCTCGTCGGATGGTTATCCCCATCCGCTGGAGGATTTGTCGACCTCCATTGGCTCTTCCTCGTTTGATTCTTCCATATGTTCTCCGTCTTCCGAGGGGTCTTCCTCCTCGGATGGATCCTCCTCGGTGAACACCTCCAGGTTGTATCGGCTGGTGGGAGTATGCTCCACCTCCAAGTCAGACAAAATGATTACAGCGTGGCTCGACATGCTGCTGTCACCAACTCTCATATTAAGTTAATTACAAAAATGTTTTTGAAAATCGGTAAAAACTTAGATTTAGTTGTAGTCTAGATTACTAATGCAACCTAGTTCGCTATAATTATGGCTCTAATACCAATTTGTCACACCCTGCTACCCCGGTTGGTAGTGAGGCGTGACGAGTGCGGAAGCGTAACCATAATCATATCGAACGACCACTACATGGACGTTTTCAGAAAATACATCGATTTAACTTAAATAAGGAATGTTTTACAAACCAACATGAAATGTAAATAGTTCGCAAAATACAGAGATTCGAATATATAATCAAAAGATTTATAAAAATGCAAATAAATCTCTGTGGGTTGATGAAAGATATTGCGACTCCAAAATATGCGGAAGCCTCAAGTTACTTCTGATGAACGCGCATGTCTTAATTACCTGAAAATACATGCTAAAATACGTCAACAAATTGTTGGTGAGTTCATAAGTTTACGCGAAAAGACCAATTCTATGGACATTAATAGATGAGTTGAATTTATAAAGCATAAATTTCATGTATGTATTACATAAACCATCATGCAACCAAAGCTTAATTAAATGAGTTTGCCCTGTGCAGTATCCCCGACTATAATACCGTGTGTTAAATATATATTCTTTCCACTGTTAGCCGGTAAGACTAACCCGAATGGGGGACATGACTCCCGATAGATCTATCCACAATATGTTCGCGCTTACAAATAAATATAAGTAACGGTTCATGATATGAGGGTTGATGGATCCATAAAAACACATATGTAATACATATAAGAAATAAACAGTTTTGATGTCTATATAAAAATAGTGAATGAATTTCCACCCCAAAAGATAGTGAAAATATGGGCTATGAATACTCACCGTAAGTGTGATGACAAAATGAGTGTAAAAACAACGGTTTGCGTTGTTGATGAGTGATGACACTGGACGCGTTTAACCGAGTCGTAAATGATATGAAGGACTTAATAACTCACATATATATGATAATATGTATGTATAAAGGTTTTTATGTTTTAAATCACCCAACTTTATAAGTTTATAAATAAAACCCACTTAAAACGTCAAGTTTGTGTGTATATATATACATATATATATATATATGTATATATATATATACATATATATATATATATATATATATATATATATATATATATATATATATATATATATATATATATATATATATATATATATATATATATATATATATATATATACATATATAATTGTCCAGCTTTTTAAAGGTTTTTCGGCCTACTTTGAGGCTGTTTTCGACCAAACTCCCAAACAATTTGAGCTTTTGTTTTCATAGACATAAAACTATTATATACAAAGAATTTTTAAAGTTAAGAACGGCCATTTTTCGAGGTGTTTTGATTAGGAAAAAAGCTCGTTAAAAACTTTATGTTTGCCATTTTTGAGCTGTCAAACTTTTGGGTTCCCATATAATATATGGGGTATCTAAACTCCATATTAAATTATGAAAACCTCCAGATTTGTAGTTAAGACGTAGATCTAACTTTTGAAATAAGAATCAACTCATTTTGTTAAGTTATGAATTAGTTATGATTTTTCAAAGTCGACGTAATATTTCTGCTGAAAATCCGGAATTCATAACCTTGAAACAACTTGTGATTCTTGTTGTTTATTCAAAAACCGCATGTATAAAAGGCTATGAAACACATTTATATAACTTTTTTCCGTATTATTTATACTTACGTTATCTGTTTATATATTTATAACCACATTTACAGAAAACAAACTTAAAAACAAAACTAGTGATTTATAAACTTGAGTTTTTTTATGAAGCTTGTTGTTGGTGATTATATATATTATGCAAGACTTATATAAACATAAATACAAAATGTAATAAGTTAGTAGTTACTTAATTTGATGTATTTAGATTATGAAATTGAGAAGAAGTTGAAACGTTTGAAAGATTGCACCAAGAACACTTGAAAAAACAAATGTTGCAAATTTTTTGTTCTTGCTTCTCCTTGGCCAATTTTTTTAGAGAGAATGAGAGAGTTTTCTTGTGTTTTGAAGGTGTGAATAAAATGAAAGAGTTGGTCTCTATTTATAAAGAAAAAGTGGTCTTTCAATTGGATTTGCTTGAAATTAAAGAGTAAGATGAAGGAAGATATGATTTTGATGGGTTATGGAGTTATGTAATAAAAAAATTGAAGTCAAAAGCTATACATGTACTAGTCTAGGGCCGGCCATGTGATGTATTTATGGTGTATTTTCATGTTTTTTGTATAAAAGTATTTAGAATGTATTCTTGTATTTTCCTTTTTTTGTAATTTCATAAATACTTTTGAATGCATTTGTTTAATGAATTCTTTTAGTCTTGCATAATTAATGTTAAGTGAGTGTATTAATGTATGATTAGTGTTACTAATCTTAATTTAATTATGTACTTAGTTGAATTAATCCATCGTATCGCAAATCGGTTGGATTAATTAATTTGCTGATTCATCGCACCGATGAAAATGTTTCTAATTGAATTTAATTTCCGTATGAACTTTGTTAATCACTTTGATTAATTGCTAATGACCACTGATTAGGTTATAATTTGCTAATAAATGCTGATTAGGTCATGGTTGTTAACTTGGTTTAGTGTTGGATGTTACATCAGCCACAGAGTTGTACTTCAGGATCATCAACTCAAGGGTACACATATATATTGATGAGTGCTAAGACTGCTGAGGAACAACTTAAGCTTCTAGCATCGTTTATAGCAGCATATGGGAACTGCATTCAGGGGAAGATCAATGATCCGACACTCTGGGAAGAAGACTACGATTAGGTTGATCCTGATGATCAGTAGAAAATATACCTACAATGGCAACTGGTCATTGTCACACAGAGAGTTAGAACGTTAATGAAAAGAACAGGCAGAACTCTAAATGTGAACAGTGTAGGAGTTGACAAATCAAATGTCAAATGTTACAACTGTCAGGGGTTGGGACACTTTTCTAGAGAGTGTCAAAGACCAACGGTGGAAAAAAGTAAGAACTGAAAGACGTCAGAATTCTACCATTTCAGGGATTCAGGGTTCCGTGCCTGGTTTACTCACAAACGTGTCTTCTAACAAACAGTTAGATGGTACGTATGATTTGAATACACATTCAGAGGCAACTACTAGAGCTCTCATTGTTGAAGTGGCAGTAGCTGATAATGAGAAAGATATTGGAGCAGAAGAAGAAAAGAAAGAGGATACCGAGCAGTCCGATTCAGATCCATTGGTACTGGAGAACACTGAGGAGCTGACTACTTTGGAGCTTGCAGCTCAGATGGCCAACATCGAATCTGAAAGGAAAAAGGTAAGTTTAAAAAAATTTCTACTTTAATGATAAACTGAATTTAGTACTAGAGACACATTCATCAATGACTACTCAAATCCAATCGTTAAAATCTGATAATGCTAGTATATTTGATATCAAGGAAGATCTTAAAGCTAAACTTATAGCTGATGCTCAAGATATGATAGTTCTGAATGACAAGTTAAGTGAACAATGTGTCAGGAATGAACTGATTTATGAGCATGTAGAATCGCGAACCAATGAGATCTCCTTGAAAGGTGTAGAATCAGCAGACTCTAGAGTTAGGGTAGTTAAGCTTGAAAAGTTTAGGAATTCGTCCTTGAGTTTAGGCAATATCTTAGATTCACAGAGACAGTCTAAGAAGACGACTGGCCTAATATATCAAGATGTGCCTACACCCTTCAATAGCAAGTACGTACCTATTCCTTAGGATGAGACCATGGAAACAGTTAAATAAGAGGAAGTAAAGGTAAATGAGTCAGCTGAAGTGTCAACACCTATCCCTCAGGTTAAGAAAATAGTACATTTTGTGCAATCTAGTAACATGCCAAAACTAGATCAAGCTGGAACTCTAAGTGCTAAGAATTAAGAGGAGATGAACCAGACAGTTGATAAGAACAAACAGGATATTACTGTGACACCTAAGACAAAGAGTGCGAAAAAGAATTCAATTGAGAAGATGTCTTGCTTTAAGTGTCATGAGAAAGGTCATGTTGTTTCAGGTTGTCCCTATAAGAAAACAGAGTCTACTCCGAACAGAAGGAAACAAGAACAACCTTCCTTGAAAACAATGCCTTGTGATGCGAGCATGAGTAGTTCTCACAGTTCAAAAAAGAACTCTAGTGTGATGTCACGATTATATTGTAGACATACACCGGTGTTTACTAGACAAAATGAAGGACCTAGGAATAATTCACCGAATAGATTCCGAAGTCAATCAAATTTTGGCCCCAAAACCATCGTTAGGAATCTTACACCAAATAGGAGTCACACTCCAGTAAGGTCTCATACTCCTAATAGACATCAGACACCAAGTAGAGCCCAGAATTATCACAATAAGATGTACTTTAACATAAATTATTCTAGGGCTGTACATCAAAGAACAATCTAAAGGCCAAGAGTGGATGTTAATCACTCGAATTCACAACCTATTCTTGATCAAAAACTCAAGTCACCTGAAAGGAGAGATAGGTGTTTGAAAGAATTCACGTTTGTGGATGAGAAAGGTATTACAAAGTCAAACATGGCTTGGGTTCCCCATGATAACTAACTTATTTTGTTTCATGTGCAGGAGTCAGCTATAGATCCAAACAACAATGGTATGTGGATAGTGGTTGCTCTCAACACATGACAAGGGTGAGAAGTCTACTAAAAGACTTCAAAAGCGGGAATAGAGGGTTTGTTTCTTTTGCTGGGAGTAAAGGAGGAGATATCACTGGAATAGGAACAATCACTAATGGGTAAATCACTCTGGAGCAAGTCTACTATATAGAGAAGGCGCACAAGTCTAAGACTCAATTCTCAAACTCCTCCTCTTTTGAGCTGCTGTATATGGTTCTTTTTTGTCCAATCAACAAAAGGAGTATAGGTGGAAGTTGGTATTGTTTGGTTATCACTGATTATTACTCACGATTTTCTTGGGTTTTCTTTTTAGGTACAAAGGACGAAACAGCAGGCACGCTAATTGGGTTCTTAGACCAAATACAGAACGCCTATAGGAAAAGGGTGAAGCGTATTAGAAGTGATCACGGAACTGAGTTCAAGAATGAAGTAATGGATGTGGCAGAACGAAAGAACAGAACATTGATTGAAGCAGCAAGGACTATGCTTTCGGATTCAAAGCTTCCTACAATGTTTTGGGGGAGGCAGTGAATACCATTTGTCACGTTTTAAACAGAGTCCTTATTGTCAAATCTGTGAACAAAACCTGTTACAAGATTTTAAATAAGCGTCCACCAAATTTGACTGGTATTGAACCATTTGGGGTGCCATGTACTTTGTTGAAAACTAAACATTAACCTAAGTTTGGTGAAAAGGCAGATGAAGGATACTTCCTAGGTTATGTCCCAAATTCACCAAACAGGAGGCTTTTTAACAAAACCGCTGGTACTATAGAATTGTGTTAAACATCAAGGTTACCAGTTATACGCATTATAGCCCCAAATAGGTCTAGAAAGGTTATTTGATTATGACATTGTATATAAATAATTTAACGTTCCTTTCAGTTGTGATGCAGGAACTTTGGAAAATGACTTCTCAAGTCTAAATATTGATGAAGAGGGTGGGGTCATTTCTAATTCGAGCATTCGTATGACATCTGAAGGAGAACTATTGACAGAAGAAGAGTCCCTAACAACTGAAGAACCTTCAGATAAACAATCCAGCCTCAGAAGAAAATGATCACGATGAGGATGTTCAGTCTGAAGTTGAAACATCAAAAGTACATAAGGATCACCCACTTGAGGACATTATTGGGAATCCAAATGCAGGAGTGCAAACTCAGAGTAATGTGAATATTGACACATGGTTGTTATCGATGATAAAAAGACTCCGAAGCATTCCACACCTCTTTGTACTCATGTTTCATTTCTGAAGTTGAGCCGAAGAATAATCAAATGGCTCTAAAGGACAATTCTTGGGTTGAAGCAATGCTGGAGGAACTCTCACAGTTCAAGAAACTGCAAGTCTGGGAGTTAGTGACTTTGCCTCGTGGAGAATTCCAATAGGGGCCCAATGGGTTTTTAAGTGCAAAAGAGATGATCGAGGCATTGTTACTCGAAACAAGGCAAAACTCGTAGTCAAGGTTTTAAACCAAGAAGAAGGAATAGACTACAATGAAGTGTTTGCACCAGTAGCAATGCTTAAAGCTTCCCGACTGTTTCTTGCATTTGCCTCCTTCAAAGGCTTTAAAGTTTATCAACTAGACGTTAAGAGTTACTTCTTGTATGGGAAAGTGAAAGAACTGTTGTATGTCTAGAAACCGCTAGGGTTTACAGATCCGATGTATCCAGACAAAGTATATAAATTGGATAAGGCTCTGTATGGGATACATCAGGCACCCAAGCTTGGTACGAGACACTATGTACTCACCTCTTTGAAAATGGGTTCGAGAGAGGGCGTATAGATGGTACACTATTCATTAAGTGGAAAAAGGATAATTTTCTGTTGGTACAAGTCTATGTGGACAACATAATCTTTAGGTCGTCAAATGAACAGCTGTGCAAGGACTTTGAGAAGGTCATGAAGCCAAAGTTCTAGATGAGTGCGATGGGGGAGCTGAATATCTTTCTAGGTTTACAAGCTGAACAATGAAAGAAGGATATGTTCATTCATCTGACGAAGTATGTCTATGAGATACTAGAGCGCTTCAGGATGGAAGGAACAAAACTCACGTCACATTTCAGCACACCAATCCTAGTCAACCATAATCTCGGACCAGGTACCAAAACTGATATTGATGAGGATCCGACATTATATCGGGCCATGATCGGGTCACTTGTGTATCTAATTGCTTCCAGACCTGACATTATGTTTGTTGTTTGTTCATGTTCCAGGTTTCAAGCCAACCCTAAAGAGATGCATATGAAAGCTGTGAAGCAGATTCTAAGATACCTGAAGTCAAAATCGAAGTTGGGCCTTTGGTATCATGCTAATGGATATCTAGAATTGGAAGCTTACACAGACTCAGACTATAGAGGGTGTAGCTTGAACAAAAAGTCAACAACAGGAGGTTGTCAGTTCTTAGGAGGGAGATTGGTGTCCTGGCAATGGAAGAAACAGATGCCGGTAGCTGTTGTTCACAGGTTCTATGGATCCAACAACAATTGCGGGATAACGGTTTGACTTATACTCATACTCCTATTAGGATAGACAACCAATTCACAATAGCAATAACCAATAATCCGATAAAGCACAGTAAGACTAAGCACATTGATATACGTCATCATTTTATTCGTGACTGTGCAGAGAAAAACCTTATTGAGTTAGTCAAAGTTCCAACGGAAGATAACTATGCGGATTTGATCACAAGAGCATGTGATAGATCATTCTTTGAGTTGTTAGTCCAACTAAACGGGATGCAAAATCTAGAGTAACATGACATTGTTAGATAGTTTTTCTTTAATTTTTAGCCTTTAGTTTGTCTTTCTAGTTAATTTACTTAAAAAAAAAAAAGAAAATGAGGGAGGTCATAGAGTTCAAGGTTCAACATGACGAGATTTAACGACAACTAACAAACTCTAAGTGTTAAACTTTCGCACATAATGCACTATGAATTCTAGTGTTGTAGATATTCATGTTCTGATGTGTTGGCCGGCATAAAACATGAAGATTTTCCTAAAAGCCAATAAAATAATCCCGAAATTGTCGTATGTGTTACTAACTTAGACGTATGTTCAATAGGTCTTAAAATCTGTGGTATAGTCTTACATAAAAAGTAATTATGAATGAGGTATAAAAATCAGTCTGGGAGATATATCGCTTCATCAAAATACATCTTAAACAAAGACCAAGCATGAGTCGAAAAGAAAGTCAAGACATGTCGCTTTGTTCGACGTCAGTACAAGCCTGTCACCGCTGTTTTGACTTAACATAGCAAGATATGTCGCTTTGTTATACGTAAGTATAAACCTGTCATCGCTATCTTGGCTAAACATGAGAAGGATGCTCTACCCTAAGACAAACCAAGACACTCTGTTGTATGTCAGTACAGACCTGTGTCTGACGTTTGCCTTTTACAGATGATTTGTAAATACCAAAAAGTCATAATGATTTTATGTATGTCTTGATCATAGAGGTAAGGTAATTTCTTGATAAATAAAGATGCCAAAGGCCAAAGGAAAGCTCTAGTGTTGCGTGTTTAAGTGGACAACAATACTGATAATCGACATGGTGTGTATGTTACAACAAACAACAAAGGGATGTTAAAATTCTGAAGTGTGAAAAAAACAACTAAAAAACACATAAAATAAAGAGTTAACAGAAGTTTTAAAACTCGAAGAAAAGAACACAAAAAATTTAATTAAACCCAAACTATGCAATTATAACCTATGAAATTCAAGATTCATGATCGATTTATGTATTTACAACAATGCATAGGATCAATGTCAACATTAAAACACAAACGCACAACTTATATTTAGAATACCAATTTAATGAACCTAGAAAGAAAATGGACGAATAGCAAAAAAAAAGTTTCACAAATACACAAACAAACTCATGATATGCAATATTAGTGAACATAAATCAAAAGGAAAATTTTTGTTTTAAAATTTTGTATAAAAAGTCAATGGCTTTTGAGCTTTCTTTGTGAGTAAGAAAACAAGGGAGAGAGAGAGAGAGAGACAGAGAGAGAGAGAGAGAGAGAAAGAGAGAGAGAGAGATTGCACAATACTCGAAAATTTTAAAAAAGTAAATTTGAATTTCTAATTTAAAGGTTACCCTCCACCAATTCATGTTTCTCTATCTTATTTTTTTATTATTAAATCGGCCCAACAACAAATTTGAATATCTTTAAAAAAAATACAAGACACATAAAAAATTTCACAAAATTATATCACATTTCATAAAATTACTAACAAAAAAATTAACAAATAAAAATAAAAAAACTACTCCTTGAAATATGTAGATAAAAATTTAAATTGCTCCTCCTCAAATGATATATCAGTTAAAAAAATTAGCTCCCCCAACGCAAGACAATCCAGAGTCAGTTAAGTCTAAAAAGTATAAGTAACATTTAAGAAAAAAACTATAACTAAAATCAAATCAAATAGATTATAAAATTGAAAATTTATATTTTGTAGTAGCTGAGTATTTAAGTCTAACAATTCAGCAAATCTAATTTGTATACAAAAAATTTAAACGTTTTTCATCAAACTCTATTGTAAACAAATCAGCTAACTGATAATAAGTAGATACAAAATATAATTCAACATTACCATTTTCTACATGATCTTGAATTAAATGATACCAGATGTCTATGTGATTTGTTTTGGATTGTTGCACAGGAATTGACGCGATAGCAAATGCGCTCTGTGAGTCACAATAGCTCGATTTCTTCTCCAGTGTAAACCCGTAGTCTCTGAGTTGACTCTTCATCCATAACACTTAAGAGCAGCAAAATGAGATAACAACATAATCTGCCTCATCTATTGACATTGAAACAGAGTGTTCTTTCTTGGATGACCAGCAGACCGTTTTATCAGCAGGAAATTGAAATGCACCCGATGTACTCATGCGATCCATTTTATCTCTTGCATGGTCAGTATCAGAGTAAGAAATCAATGTAAAATTTGATTCCTTAGGATACCATAAACCAAGTTTTAAGGTACCCTTTAGATATCTTATATTCCTGTTGGTAGCAACCAAATGTGATTCCTTAGGATTTGGCTGATACCAAGCACAAACACATATAGTAAACATAATATCAGGTTTACTAACTGTTAAATACATTAAAGACTCAATTATGCCTCGATAATGTGTAACATCTATGTTTCCCTGAAATGTCCTCAACAAGTTTGGATTTAGAATTTGGAGCCTTGGAGATTTTATTGGGGTACTGTTATTCATATTAAACTTTTTTAGTAAATCCTGAATATATTTTTATTGATTGATGAAAATTTAATCATCAAGTTGTCTAACTTGTAACCCCAGAAAGAAATTAATTTCTATCATCATTTTCATCTCAAATTTTTGGTACATTAAAACCGTGAACTTTTTACAAACTTCTGGACTAGCAGACCCAAATATTATATCATATAAATAAATTTGAATTACGATAATGTCAAGACCTTGACATTTAATGAACAGCGTGGTAACAACTGTAGCTTTGTTGAAGACATATTTTATAAGATTGGAGGTTAAAGCATCATACCAGGCTCTTGGAGCTTGTTGAGTCCATACATTGATTTATCTAAGATATATACATGATCAGCTTCAAAGGATCCAAAAATCCTTCTGGTTGATATGTATATACTTCTTCTTTCAGTTCCCCATTCAGAATTGTTTTCTTAATTCCCATTTGATACACTATAAAGTTCTTATGAGCAGCAAAAGCTAAAAACATCCTAAGAGCTTCTATCCTAGCAACAAAGGCAAACATTTCATCATAGTAAATCCCTTCTTATTGACTATATCCTTTAGCCACCAACGTATCTTTATTTCGGATAACTATACCGTGTTCGTCCTTTTTGTTCATAAACACCCACTTATTGCCAAAAATGGATTTGTCATTTGGTTTCTCTACCACTCTCTATACCCTCAACCTCTCAAACGATGCAATGCCTCTTGCATTGGCACAAACAAGTCAAAATCTAACCGTCTTTGGCTCAATATTGCTTAGAAAGTTGAAGAACAAACATTCGTTCGTGGTAGCTCTTCTGGTTTGGACTGAAGCAGATGGATCTCCACTGATATTCTCAGGGTATGATCCCTTTTCTATTTAAGTACAAGAGGATAAGGTTGATATTGTTCTTGGGTAGGTTGCAAGTCAAGATAGGGTTGCCAGGGAATGGATTCCGAAACAGATGGAATCACAGAAACAATAGGAATTTTTGAAGTAGATGCATTTTTTATTTCAACGGGTGATAGTCGTATTCTGGAGCTAGTGATTGTTGAGAGCTATCAGTAGGAACTACTACCGGTGTAGATAAATCCTCTGAATTAATGGCCAAGTAAATAGATTCTCTAGAAATATCAGGTGCCTAATGATCAGTGGTGAGTGCAGGATCTTCAGTATCCCTATTCAAAAGTGTATCAATAGAATCAGTAGTTGTTTTCCAAAGTAAACATCATAAAAAAATTAAAATAAACAATTTAGCTCATTTGCATTATTTAAATGTTTATTATTAAGCTCTGAACACTTCTTGGAAATCCTTTGTTGAAGATTGGGTGCTGAACTGACTTGTCCAAATGTCATAACTACTCTATCATTAAATTTTACATTTACGCTCGCATTGACAGTTTTCGTGCTCTTGTTCTACACCCAGAAAGCAACTGATTCCTTTGAATAGCCGATGAATATCCCTTCATTAGCCTTCTGATTAAATTTTCCCAGATTGTCTTTATCATTTTGTATGAAGCATCTGCAACCAAAGACATGGAATAATTATTATTAGGAACTCGTTTGTTAATTAACTCGTATGGTGTTCTTCAAAAGCGTTTATTAACTATTAATTGATCAGTTCTGGTTGTAGCACGCAGTTGCTACAGCTTCGGCCCAGAGGATAACAACATATTCGAATATGCTAACATCGTCCTTGCAGATTCAACTGGAGTACGATTACAATGTTCAAGGACACCATTCTGTTGAGAGGAATAAGCAACATAAAATTGATGTGCTATCCCTAAACAGCTAAGAAAAGTCTTCAGTGATTTATTCTTGAACTCACTATCATTATCAGTGCTAACGATCTGAATTGTCAGCTGCAAGTTCACTTGTATTCTACGTAGGAAGTGTATTATCATTTCGGTAGCTTCAGATTTAGACCTCAAAAAGAAAACCCCCATATATCTTGGGTAATCTTCAACGATCACCAGAACATACTTTTTGCCATTAATGCTTTGAACTCTAGTTGGACCGCACAAATCCATGTGTAGTAGCTCCAAAGGTTTAGTTGAAGAATGTTCAACTTTTGACTTGTGTGAAGCTCTTGTTCTAGTAATGATCCCAGTAATATTAATAGCACTCACAATGATTAAATTATGATTAATTTCTTAAATATGCAAGAACAAAGAGAATAAAGACTCTATCAATGTTTAACAAATTCCCGCCGCCAATATGATCTTCAATATGTCAAGTTGTATACAAAACCCTAAGCAGAATTTTCTGTATATACGTATGCCTTTCTTTAAGGGGTTTACGTAAAATACCACTCAACTTTCTAATAAAATGGAATATTACATGGAAAGGAAATAATTACAACAATGTAAACCCACATGATTGAAATAATAATCTAACAATCTCCCCCATTTCAATCACTGTGGGGAGTTGGAGACTGAGTCAGTTGTCGCGCTAATTCTCAATCTCACATCTAACCTTATTATAAGTTGTTGCATGTGCAGCCTGTCATTGATAAGTTCAATCGCTTCTCTGATGGTCAACCCTTCCTCTGACCGCATTAAGAGTTTGTTGTGTCCTTTTTGTTCGTCATCTCTGAGGGTTCATTCTGCTTTTCTCGAATCATGCGCAGTGTGTCGTCAAAATAATGGAAGATCTGTTCGAATCGCATTACTTGACAGTTTAGGTAGACTACATCATGCTCAGGTTTTATGATAACTCTGTAGATATGTTGATGATCAATCATGGGCAAATTCTGATCAGGTGGAGTCAATCCAACTCATACAAAATTAATTTCTATGGCCATCTGAAAATATTTGATGCACATGAGGATGGATTGTCTGTTCATACATCGAACTAAAGCACAAAGAGCATTTTCAATCGGCTAAGGAACTTTATTGAACCTAGGCAGTTACTCATGTATTATTTTGTGTTGAGTACCATCTCCTCTTATGATGCAGATGGATGGCATGAAGATTCGAGCACGATTGTACGTGTTATGCTTGGGACATTCTTGACCTTCGACTTGGACCACACGTGTTCTCTCAACATCATCTGATTATAATATGAATGTTCCACCTTCGAACCGATCATGTAGTTCCATTAGGAGCCTTCGGATGTAGTTGCTGAGGTTCATCATGAAAACTACTCTGAAACGGTCTTCCAGGTACCGCTTGCACAGGTCATCAAAAAACATTTTGGAAAGGTATTTCTTTAGTCCGTTGGTGTAGCCCTTTTGTAGATCAGCCGGTTGATGTATAGTAATTGATAGACTTGTTCATGGTGGGCATCAACGAGCTGCTATTTTTCATGAGGTTGTAGATTTCGGACGTTTCCTCATGTGAACCAATACATCCAGCTAGATTCAGATTCTTCATATGTAGCTTCAAGCTTCGGGGTACTAGTTAGGAAACAATCTGCAAATCTTTCTTGGATTGAAGTGAGTTGTTTGACTGATGGGAGAGGATGTAATTAGCAGTCTAATATTTCGGGAGATAGGTTAAGAAGTGGTTGGTGCAGTTGTTGTAGGGTTAGAGGTGAGTTCTTTTTCAATTTCTGGCTAAAGCTGTAACATCCGACACTAAACCAGATGAGCAACTGTGACCTAATCAGTATTTACTAGCCAATTATAACCTAATATGTGGTCATTAGCAATTAATCAAAGTGATTAACAAAGTTCTCAAGGAAATAATATTCAATAAGAATCAATTTAATCGGTGCGATGAATAGGCAAATCAATTAATCTAATCGATTTATGATATGATGGATTAATTCAACTAACTACATAATAAATTAAGAATAGTGACACTAATCATGCATTAATACACTTACTTAACATTAATTATGTAAGACTAAAACAATTCATTAAACAAATGCATTCAATAATATTTATGAAAATACAAAAAAGTGATATAGAAGAATACATTCTAAATACATTTATACAAAAAAAATTTGAAAATACATCAATAATACACCCTATGACCGGCCCTCATAGTACAAAACTAGAGGTGGACTTCATTTTTTTATTACATATCCGATCCTCACCAAAACAAATCGGAACATCGCTAGCTAAAAAGGGGCACTCAACCCCTAACATTGATCATGTCAAATCACTTTTTCCATCAAAATAAGACCAACTATTTCATATATTCTTCACACACCCAAAACATCAAAACTCTCTCTTTTCTCCCTCTTGAATCCGGCCACAAGGGGGAAGAACAACAAATAACTTTGTGCACTTTGTGTTTCTTTGCTTATTCAAAGCATTTTTGGTAAAACAAAGTTCAAGAACTCAACTTCTAATGTCTATCTCCTAATACATCAACGTAAGTAAATAACTTTCATTAGATCTAACAATTATGTTTATATAAGTCTTGCATAATATATATAATCACCAACAACAACAAGTTTCATAAAAACTCAAGTTTATAAATCACTAGTTTTGTTTTAAGTTTGTCTTCTTCAAATATGTTTATAAATATATAAACACATTATGTAAGTATAAATATTATGAAAACAAGTTATATAAATTTGTTTTATAACCTTTTATAAATGTGGATTTTGAATAAACAACAAAAATCACAAGGGGTTTCAAATTTATGAAATCCGGATTTTTTGGCAGAAATATTACGTCAACTTTGGAAAATCGTAACTAATTCATAACTTAACGAAATGAATTGATTCTATGTCTTAACAAAAAATCGACAAGTTTTCATAATTTAATATGGAGTTTAGAACCCCCAAATATTATTTGGGAACCCGAAAGTTTGACAGCTCAAAAATGGCCAACATAGGGTTTTTAACGAGCTTTTTTCCCAAACCTAAACACCTCGAAAACTGGCCGTTCTTAACTTTAAAAACTCTTTGTATATAGTAAGTTTTATGTCTATGAAAACCAAAGCCAAAATCATTTTGGAGCTTGGTCGAAAATAGCCTCAAAGTAGTCCGAAAAACCTTTAAATAGCTGGAAAATTATATATATAAACTTGACGTTTTAAGTGAGTTTTATTTATAAACTTGAAAAGTTGGGTGATTTAAAACATAAAAACCTTTATACATACATACTATCATATATGGAGTTATTAAGTCCCTCATATCATTTAGGACTCGGTTAAACACATCCGGTTTCATCACCCATCAACAACGCAAATTTTCATTTTACGCTCGTGTTTGCCATCGCACTCACGGTAAGTCTTCATAGCCCCTTTTCAAACTGTTATGTTTTAGGGTGAAATTCATGCTACTTTTTATATGGACACAGAAACTACTTCATTTCTATTATGTATTATACATTTGGTTCCATCAGCCTCAGATCATGAACCGTTAGTTACATTTTATGTAAGCGCGAATATATTGTGAATAGATCTATCGAGAATAATGTCCCCCACCTACGTTGGTCGCTCTAACTGCTAAGGGGTGCATATATATTAACATTACGGTATTACATTGGGGAATGCTGCCTAGGGCAAACTCATAATTAAGTTTCGGTTGCATGACGGTTTTATGTAATGCATAACATGGAATTTATGTTTTATAAATTCAAACTCAACTATTGATGTCCATACAAGTCATATTTACGTGTAAACCTATGAACTCACCAACAATTTTATTGACGTATTTTAGCGTGTATTTTAATGTAATTAAGACACATGCAAAGCATCAGAAGCATTCCAAGGCTTCCGTTCATTTCGGAGTCGCATCATTTTAAAAAACTCGGAGATTTATTGGCATCATTTTATTAATTTAATTATGTATTTAAATCTCTGTAACTAGCAGACTACTCGTCATTTTATTCGGGCTATGTAAAACATTTTTATAGAAGTTATCTCAATGTATTTTTTAAAACGTCCATATAGTGGTCGTTCACTTAATTATGACTATGCTTCCGCGACGTTACGCTTCGTTGCCAACCGGTGTAACAGTGTGTGACAGATTGGTATCAGAGCCATAGTTATAGTGAACTAGGTTGCATTGGTACCCTAGTCTATAACTACACGTAAGTTTAACAAAAATTTTGAAAATATTTTGTAACTAAATAAAAGAGTATAAATGGACCTTGATAACAGAAATATGTCAAACAACACAATCATCATCCTGTCTGACTCCGAAGATGAGTACGCCCCTTTAAGCCCGGAGGTCACGGAGGTGTTCATAGAAGAGGACCCATCCAAGGAAGAGGACCCATCAGAAGAGGAAGACCCCTCCGAAGAAGATTACCCAATGGAGGAGTCAGAGGAAGAACCCATGGAGGAAGACAAATCATCCAGCGAATGGGGAGAACCATCCGAAGAGGACCCGCCAGCACCAGTGGCCCCCTCTTACGTCCCATACCACCCATCTGTACCATCTCACCGCACCTATCGCCCCCACCCCCAACGACCCACTTATGTTGTTCACACCAAGGAAAAGGGTAATAATGCCACAACAGGAGTCTATCCCGACTCCTGTCCCTCAGCCAAGCCCACCTCAACGGCGACGGGTAGATGCCCCCCACTGGGACTGGATGCCGAATACCCTACAGGAGTGGAGACGGGAGGAGGGAATCTCCTCCCAATTTGAGATCGGAGGACCATCCTCTGCACCGACCCCACCGCTCACTCAGAAGACGGCCGACAAGACCGTACCTCTTTTAGTAGCAAGGTCTTCACGGCACGACCTCTAAATCCGGTTACCTAACCAGGATATTGGAGAGAAATAACTGCTCGTATAGAGCGGGAGGATTTGCAAAATTCCAATATCTATAGGGCCAACCAGCACGCCCTTTCCATTCAACAGGACGGGCTGGAGGAGCTTCGGCAACGACTAGCCGAGAGCGAGGCCCGCAATGAGGAGCTAACACGGTGCCTCAATGCATTAGAGTTGGGAGAGACCCCCGTTCAATCCCACCCCTAGTACCCCCCCTTATCTTTGTAACGTTAGGAATTATTATGTAATAGTGTAGGACTTAAAATTTTCGGGTAATAACACGCCTCGATTGTAGAAATTATGAATTATTAATGAAAATTTCAAGTTATTTATGAATCTGTCTTTGATGATTATAGAACTGTGCCCTAAGAAAAATTTGAATCTTTAAGACTCAACTTCTCACACTATGCTCTTTTCTTTAAACTTTATGATAATGTCGCTAAAAAGAGCCATGAACTCTACCGAGATCGAGCAACTGGTCGCCCAACGAGTGGCAGCAGCTATAGCCACTTATGAAACTAACCACCGCAAATGACAATGGAGGAGCTAGCTGCACTACGCGAGGTTCTGACTCAACCCCGAGAGGGTGTGGTATAAAGGGATTTTTAAGCTGTAAGCCTCGATACTTTTATGGGACGGAAGGCGCTATCGGACTGGTTCACTGGTTCGAGAAACTTGAGTCTGTGTTCCGTGTTAGTGGGTGTATCGAGGATGAAAATGTCAAGTTAGATACACACACTCTTCAGGTTGGCGCTTTGACTTGGTGGAATTCGTATGCTCAGTCTACGGGAATTGACACGGATTACCAACTCGCCTGGACTGAGTTGAAGCAGATGATGTCCGATGAGTACTGCCCCCGGAGTGAACTACAAAAGATGGAGTCCGAGTTCTGGAATTTGTCAATGAACAAGTTAAGTCTACTATGCCCACAAATGGTCACTCCGGAGTACAAGCGTATTGAGCGCTACATTTGGGGACTCTCCCCTCAAATTCAAGGGAATGTGACCGCATCCAACCCAACTACAATTCAGAGCGCCATTCGGATGGCGAATAATTTAATGGATCAAGTGGCCAGGAGAATGGAGGCCAAGGCAGTGGAGAATTAAAGAAAATGGGAGGACAAATCAGGGAAAGGTTCGGGCTCACAGTCTAAAAAGCCCGAAACCATCAAAGCTTTTGTCGCCGGAGCAGAACCAAGGAAGGGCTATACCGGAAACAAACCGTTGTGTAACTGATGCACCTACAATCACGTTGGTCCCTGTCCAACCATATGCGGGAAATGTAAGAAGCTTGGTCATCTGACCAAATATCGTAAGTATAACACCAACGGAAACAACAGCGGTGCGCAAAGGAGCTGTTTTGAATGTGGAAGCACTGGGCATTTCAAGAAGAACTGCCCAAAACTAAACAACAATGGTGAAGGTCAGGGGATAGCTTTTGAATTGGGAGTAGGCGACACTAGTCAAGACCCCAACGTAGTAACGGGTACATTCCTTCTTAATGATATGTATGCTTATGTGCTGTTTGATACTGGGGCTGATAGGAGCTTTATATCTGCTAAGTTTAGTGAACAACTGAATGCCACTCTTTCCTCATTAGACAATGCTTATGCCGTAGAATTAGCTGACGGAAAGTTGATTGAAGCAAATAGTATAATTAAGGAGTGTACACTAAAATTAGCAGATCATCCCTTTAAGATAAACTTGATGCCTATTGAACTCGGAAGCTTCGACGTAGTTATTGGTATTGATTGGTTGTCAGACAACCATGCCGAAATCTTATGTGGTAAGAAGGTCGTAAGAATACCACTTAAGAAAAAGAAAGTCCTAACAGTCCAAGGAGAAAGAAAGAATCGCCAGTTGAACATCATCTCTGGTTTGAGAATGCTGAAATGCCTTCGAAGAGGTTGTTAAGCAGTATTAGTTCAACTAGCGGAAAAGGAGTCGAAGGAGAAGCGACTCGAAGAAATCCCAGTAGTTCGTGACTACCCAAAAGTCATTCCTGAAGACTTGCCTGGACTTCCACCTAATGTTGGATACACACACAACCATTCATTACATGAGCAAAATTAAAAAGTTTAGATGGTTGCAAATCAAGTAACTTCTTAAAGGAATAATTGAAACAAGGTTTATGTGATGAAGACGCATCACACGAAGAAGTATTTCAATTAACAACAAACCAAACTTTGTTATACTTTATAATATGAGATTAAAATTTGAATTTGTTGTGAGTCCTTAGGATTCTCAAAATGATATTTCACTTGAGTAGAAGAGAAGCTAGAGTCATTCTTAGTAGAGAACCAGTTATGCATGTTGTTGGATATTCTTATCTTTTGTGGCTTTAAGATTCCATGTACTCTTAAAGTAAGATTATATTGAATTCCTTACGGCCCTTTTGAAAGCAAATTATAAGATTCACCTTTGTAATTCTTGTTCGGAAATTCTAGCTATATTTTGCCTTTCTTGATGTTTTGATCAGGTTGAACAATTTTCTCTTCAGGAATAGCATTGGAATCAAGTTCATTATTGGCAGAAACCTTCGAAGAAGGTTGTTTCGTTAGAGAGGAAATTTGAGACTCTATGCTTTTTAATGGTGGAAAAGAGTTGATCTCGTTCCCTATCAAACGATTTTGAGTGTATCTAAAAATTTTGTTCTCGAATAGAGAAAAATCTCCATGCTTCATTAAACGCATTCTCTATTCATAAAAATGTGCTTATGTTAGAATCAAACAAGTCCTTGGCTTCCTTAAGTTCAAAATCAATGTCAAGGGACTTATCGATAAGGGTACACTCAGTAGAAATGTCAGCTAGAGAGGAGTTAAGACGAGCAATACCGACTTCTAGATCTAATATTTTCCTTAAAATATCATTCCATTCTTGCTCAAAAGATCGTGATGTTGTTTCCAATATTTGTTCTAGATCAGTATTTGTTTTAAAATAATGTATGGAATATATTCACGAGGTTTTGGCAAGGACGGGTCAGGTGTAACATCCTTCTGTTCTACGAATTCATTTAAAGGAAAGATTTTCTCTAATTTACCCTGAGAGACTCATAATTTAACCAATGGTGAACAAAATTAATTTGACGTTTATTAGATAATGCTCGTTTAGCTTCTTCTTTGGCTAACACTTGTGGCCATGTTTTGTTATAGGGCATAACGACTCCCAGACCCATGGTTTCTACATTGTATAAAAGGACTCTTCTTTTTGTTTATCATCCCTTCTATGATTGTGGGACCTACATACCCTAAACCCTGTTTAGATTTAATTCTTTAGGCATAAGCATATTTATTATCTGTTCTGTTTGCCCCCTCTTGTAAATCTTATAATCCATGTCTTCGATGTTATCTTTTAGCTTCTTTCTTTCAACCAATAGAAAATCATATTTATGAAGGCAAACAGATTTATCTACTTTAAGCAACTGGTGTTTCTCTTCTAGTTCAGTGATTTTAAGTGATAAATCCATTTTCTCAGCTTTTGTTTTAGACATCTGTTCTTGTAAAACTAAGTTATCAGATTGTAACTCGGCTTTCTCGTAACGAGCTTTTCTGAGAGCAGTCTGAAACACATCTAGTTTCTTTGCTTCCTATATTTACAAATCTAATACAACTAAAAATTCTTTAGGAAGAAGACTTACCTTAGTGTCGGATGCGAATTGTGTAACATCCGACATTAAACCAGATTAGCAACTATGACCTAATCTGTATTTAATAGTCA
The DNA here is from genome assembly GCA_020465985.1 of Centrapalus pauciflorus. Classification (NCBI taxonomy): domain Eukaryota; kingdom Viridiplantae; phylum Streptophyta; class Magnoliopsida; order Asterales; family Asteraceae; genus Centrapalus; species Centrapalus pauciflorus. The sequence continues at coordinate 38,701 of JAANYP010008419.1, forward strand.
ATTATAACCTAATCAGTGGTCATTAGACATTAATCAAAGTGATTAACAATGTTCATTAGAAAATTAAACTCAATTAGAATCAAATTCATCGGTGCGATGAATCGGGAAATCAATTAATCCGATCAATTTACAATATGCAGGTTTAATTTACCTAAGTACATAATTAAAATATGATTAGTGACACTAATCATACACTAATACAATTATTTAACATTAATTATGCAAAACTAAAATAATTCATTAAAACAATGCATCCAAAAGTATTTATGAATTTACAAGAAAAGGGAAATACAAGAATACATTTCTAAATACTTTTATACAAAAAAAAATGAAAATACATGTATATACATGTATATGGCCGGCCTATAGGGGTTGTACAACATAGAGGTTGACTTCAAATATTTTATTACAAAAACCATGTTTTCTTTAAACATCATCATTTTGTTTAAATGTGCACACAACATCAACCTCCACGCTTTTCATAATTGCAAGAGCTTCTTCTTTGCCTATAAATAGAGACCAAACCATTTCATTTTATTCACATCAAAACCTTCTTTCTCTCCTCTCTTAAATCCAGCCAAGCACACACACACACACCACACACAAAATTTTTTTTAAAGTGTTCTTCAATTCAAGTGTTTTAGGTGCAAATCTTGCAAGAGTTGCAACTTATTCTCAATTTCATACTCCAAATACTTCAAAGTAAGTTAATACTAGCTTATTTCATCTTATATTTATGTTTATATAAGTCTTGCATAATATATATATGTATGGGATTACTGCACAGGGCAAACTTATTTAATTAAGCTTCCGTTGCATGATGGTTTATACGTAATACATAACATGGAATTTATGATTTTATAAATTCAAACTCAACTGTTATTGTCCATACAAGTCAGATTTACGTGTAAACCTATGAGCTCACCAACAATTTTTGTTGACATATTTTAGCGTGTATTTTCAGGGAATTAAGGCAAGTGTGCCACATCAGAAGTATTTTTCAAGCTTCCGCACTTAAGGAGTCGCATGCATTATCATAACCACCGGAGATTTAGTTGCATTATTTTCATTACTTTAATTATGTATTTAAATCACTGTATCGTGCGAACTACATTTCATCATAACAGGTTATGTAAAAGATTTCTATGTTTTAAAGTTCTATCGATGTATTTTTGAAAATGTCCATATAGTGGTCGTTCGTTATCATTATGGTTATGCTTCCGCGACGTCACGTTTCGTTGCCAACTGGGGTAATGGGGTGTGACAGATTGGTATTAGAGACAGGTTATAGTGAACTAGGTTGCATTAGTATCCTAGACTATAACTACATTTTAGATTTTTATTGATTTTCGAAGACATTTGTATAATTAACTTAATATGGGACTTGATGACAGCATCATGTCAAGCCGTGTTGTGATCGTACTATCATATTCGGAGGAAGAGCATACCCCCACCAGCCGTTATAATCCTTGGGTATTTGTCGAGGAAGACACATCTGAGGAAGAGGACCCTTCTGAAGATGAAGAATCAGAGGAAGAAAACCCCTCCGAAGCTAAGGGATCAGAGGAAGAGTAGAGCCGATGGAGGTTGACAAATCCTCCAGTGGGTGGGAGAGCCATCCGAAGAGGACCCACCATCACCGGTGGTTCCCTCTTACATCCCCTACCACCAATCTGCACCATCACACTACACCTACCGCCCTCACCCCAACGGGCTACTGATGAAGTTTACGGCCCGTAAACGGGTATTTATGCCGACACGGGAGACTATCCCGGTACCGGCACCATAGCCAAACCCGCCGCAACAGCGACGGGAGGATGCACGACGATGGTGCTGGATGCCCGAGACCCTCCAAGAATGGAGGCGGGAGGAGGGAATCCCCTCTGCACCGATCCCACCGCTCACCCAAGAACCTGCCGAACTGACCATACCACTCTTGGTAGCAAGGTCTTCAAGGCACGGTCTCCAACTTCAGTTACTTAACCAAGATATCGGAGAAATGACCGCTCGTTTAGAGCGGGAGGAGTTACAGAACTCCAACCTGTACTGGGCTAACCAGCACGCCCTCGCCATCCAGCAGGATGGCCTAGATGAGCTTCAACAATGATTAGCCGAGAGCGAGGCTCGTAATGAGGAGCTGACTCAGCGCCTCAATGCTTTGGAAAAGGGAAAGACCCCCGATCACTCCTGCACCTAGTATCCCTTATCTATCTTTGTAATTTTAGGAAATTATTATGTAATAGTGTAGGACTAAAAATTTTCGGGAATAACCCGCCCCAATGTAAGAAAGTTATGAATGATTAATGAAAAATTGCAATTTATTTATGAATCTATGTTTGATGATTATAGGTCAGTGCCTTAAGAAAAATTTAAATCTTTAAGACTCAACTTCTTACGCTATGCTCTTTTCTTTAAACTTTAAGATAATGTCGCCAAGGAAAGCTATGAACACCGCTGATATCGAGAAACTGGTCGCACAACGAGTGGCAGCAGCTATAGCCACCTATGAAACCAACAGGAACAGCACCGCAAATGGCGACGGAGGTGCTAGTCACACCATAGGAGGATCTGATTCAACCTAGAAAGGGTGTGGAATCATAGGATTCTTGAGTTGCAAGCCTCGATACTTTAACAGAACTGAGGGAGCCGTCGGATTGGTAAGATGGTTTGAGAAATTGGAGTCTGTTTTCCGTGTTAGCGGATGCATTGAAGAAAAGGTGAAGTTCACCACCCACACTCTACAGGATAGCGCACTGATATGGTGGAATTCCTACGTCTAGTATGTAGGAATCGATGAAGCCTATCAACTCGCTTGGTCCGTGTTGAAGCAAATGATGACGGACGAGTACTGTCCGAGAAACGAACTCCAAAAAATGGAATCGGAGTTCTGGAATCTATCAATGAAAGGGACGGACATTACAGGGTATACAAACCGATTCCACGAGCTGAGCATCCCGTGCCCACAGATGGTGACCCCCGGGTACAAGAAGATTGAGCGCTACATCTGGGGACTCGCCCCTCAAATCCAAGGCAATGTCACTGCCTCTAACCGAACCACCATTCAGGACGCCATCAGAATGGCCAACAACCTTATGGACCAAGTGGCCCGAAGGAACAAGGTCAAAGCTGGGGAGAACAAGAGGAAGTGGGAAGATAAATTGGGGAAAGGTTCGGGTTCAGAATCCAAGAAGCTTGAAACCATCAAGGCTTACGTAGCTGGAGTCGAGACAAGGAAAGGCTACACAGGCACAAAGCCTTTCTGCACCCAATGCACCTACGATCACAACAAAGGTCCCTGCCCAACCCCTTGTGGAAAGTGCAAGCGTCTTGGTCATTTGAGAAAAGACTGTAAATTTGGTACCCCGGGTAACAACGGCGGCAACCAGAGGAGCTGCTATGAGTGTGGAGCTGCCGGGCATTTCAAGAGTGAGTGCCCAAGGTTGAAAACTGGTGGAGGAGCTCAGGGGAGAGCTTTTGTATTTGGAGCAGGTGACGCTCGTCAGGATCCCCACGTGGTATCTGGTACGTTTCTTTTAAATGACATTTACACTTACGTACTCTTTGATACTATGGCTGATAGGAGCTTTATACGTGCTAAGTTTAGTGAACAATTGAATGCCACTCTTTCCCTATTAGAAAATGCTTATGCCGTAGAATTAGGGGACGAAAAATTGATTGAAGCAAGTAGCATAATTAAGGAGTGCACACTAAAGTTGGCAGATCATCCCTTTAAGATAGACTTGATGCCTATAGAACTCGGAAGCTTTGATGTGGTAGTTGGTATGGATTGGTTGTCGCACAATCATGCCCAGAATTTGTGCGGTAAGAAAGTGGTACGGATACCACTCCACAAGAGGAAGGTCCTTACAGTTCAAGGGGAAAGAAAGAACCGTCAGCTGAATGTCATATCCAGCCTAAGGACATTAAAGTGCCTTAGAAAAGGTTGCTATGCAGTATTAGTCCAGATTGTAGAAAAAGAGTCGGAGGAGAAACAACTCAAGGATATTCTAGTGGTTTGTAACTATCCGAAGGTCTTTCCAGAAGATTTGCCTGGGCTTCCGCCAGCTAGGCAAGTGGAGTTCCAAATCGACTTGGTGCCGGGAGCTGCACCGGTCGCAAGAGCCCCATATAGACTCGCTCCTTCTGAAATGCAAGAGCTATCCAATCAACTACAAGAGTTGATGGATAAGGGATTCATTCGACCAAGTTCCTCGCCTTGGGGAGCTCCGGTCTTATTTATGAAAAAGAAAGATGGATCCTTCAGAATGTGCATCGACTACCGAGAGCTAAATAAATTAACGGTAAAGAACCGCTACCCCCTTCCTAGAATTAACGACCTCTTCGACCAACTGCAGGGATCTAGCTTTTACTCTAAAATTGATCTGTGACCCGGTTATCATCATGTAAAAGTTCGAGAAGAGGATATACACAAGACAGCGTTCAGAACTCGTTATGGACATTACGAATTTCAGGTGATGCCATTCGGTTTGACCAACGCACCAGCCGTATTCATGGACCTCATGAATCGAGTGGGCAAACCGTATTTGGAAAAATATGTAATAGTGTTCATAGACGATATCCTTATCTATTCCAGAAATAAGGAGGAGCACGAAAAACACCTCAAGCTGATCTTGGAGTTGTTATAGAAGGAACAGGATACGCCAAATTTTCAAACTGTGAATTTTTGTTGCGAGAAGTCAAATTCCTTGGGCATGTGATCAACAGCCAGGGAATCCAAGTTGACCCATCAAAAATCGAGGTCATAAAGAACTGGGCAACTCCTAGAAGTCCCACTGAAATTCGTCAATTTCTAGGACTTGCCGGTTATTATAGGCGATTTATTGAAAACTTCTCAAAGATAGCGGGTTCCCTAAAAGAGCTGACTAGGAAAGATGTGAAGTATAGCTGGGGTAAAGAGCAGGAAAAGGTGTTTCAACAGTTAAAGCAAAGATTGTGTAGTCCACCAATTCTGTCCTTACCTGAAGGGACAGAAAATTTTGTGGTCTACTGTGATGCCTCACACAATGGATTAGGTTGTGTGCTCATGCAAAAGGATAAAGTCATCGCTTATGCATCGCGACAACTTATGATTTATGAGGTGAATTACACGACTCACGATTTGGAGCTTGGAGCTGTGGTGTTTGCTCTCAATATATGGAGGTAGTACCTTTATGGTACGAAGTGCACGGTGTTTACAGACCATAAGAGCCTTCAGCATATTTTGAATCAGAATGAGTTAAATATGAGGTAACGTCGCTAGGTTGAATTGCTTAGCGATTACGACTGAGAGTTTCGTTATCATCCGTGTAAGGCAAATGTTGTAGCTGATGCCCGGAGCTGAAAGGAACGAGTTAAACCTTTGAGAGTCCGAGCGTTGGTCATGACTATACAGTCAAACCTAAACTATCAAATCCGCGAGGCACAAGAGGAAGCAGTCAAGGAGGGTAACCTGCTGGATGAAGCCTTGAGGGGAATGGATAAGAAGTTTGAAATCAAGTCAGAAGTCGGTACTTCATGTGCAGAATTTGGCTACCAAAACTCGGTGGAGTGATGAAGCTGGTCATGGTTGAACGACATAAAACAAGATATGCTATTCACCCAGGGTCAGATAAGATGTATCACGACTTGAAAGGAATGTACTGGTGGCCAAACATGAAGGCTGACATTGCTATATATGTCAGCAAGTGCTTAACGTGTTTGAAAGATAAGGCTGAACACCAGAAACCATCAGGATTGTTAGTTCAACCAGAAATACCCCAGTGGAAGTGGGAAAATATCACCATGGACTACATCACCAAGTTGCCAAAGACTTCTGGAGGTTATGACACCATTTGGGTGATTGTGGATCGACTTACAAAGACCGCGCACTTCTTGCCAAACAAGGAGACTGATAAGATGGATAAATTAACACGAATCAATCTTAAAAAAGTCATCTCAAGGCATGGAGTACTTGTTTCAATTATATCAGATAGGGACAGCCGGTTTACATCAAGATTTTGGCAATCATTGCAAGAGGCATTGGGTACACGCCTAGATATGAGCACAGCCTACCACCCACAGACGGATGGTCAGAGTGAAAGGACGATTCAGACCTTGGAAGACATGCTAAGGGCATGTGTTATCGACTTTGGCAAAAGTTGGGACAGGCACCTGCCATTAGTTGAGTATTCCTATAACAATAGTTATCACACGAGTATTAAGACCGCTCCATTCGAGGCACTCAATGGGAGAAAGTGTCGATCACCACTTTGTTGGGCTGAGGTAGGAGATAGCCAGATTACTGGACCCGAGATCATCCAGGAGACTACAAAAAAGATAGTCCAAATTCGGAACCGATTAAAGATCGCACGGGATCGACAGAAAAGCTATGCAGATGTTCGACGAAAGGATTTGGATATTCAGGAGGGAGATCAACTAATGTTGAAAGTCTCGCCTTGGACAGGCGTAATCCGTTTTGGGAAACGAGGAAAACTCATTCCTCGTTATATCGGACCATTCAAGATCACCAAAAGAATTGGCCAGGCCGCCTGCCGACTCGATCTGCCCTCAGAGCTTAGTAATGTTCATAATACCTTCCACGTATCCAACCTTAAGAAGTGCCTGGCTGATGAAACACTTGTCATACCCATGGATGAGCTGGAGCTAGACGATAAGTTGAACTTCATTGAACAACCCGTGAAAATAATAGACCAAGAAGTCAAGAAACTAAAACACAGCCGGATCCCGATAATAAAAGTCAGATGGAACTCTAAGTGAGGTCCTGAGTTTACTTGGGAACGCGAAGATCAGTTCCGGGAAAAATACCCTCATCTGTTCTCAAATACTCAAGCAATGGAGAACACGAGCTAATTTCGGGACGAAATTCCCTTAACAGGGGGAGACTGTTATATCCGACATTAAACCAGGTTAGCAACTATGACCTAATCTGTATTTAATAGCCAATTGTAACCTAATCAGTGGTCATTAGAAATTAATGAAAGTGATTAACAATGTTCATTACAAAATTCAACTCAATTAGATTCAAATTAATCGGTGCGATGAATCGGGAAATCAATTAATCCGATCAATTTACGATATGAAGGTTTAATTCAACTAAGTACATAATTAAAATATGATTAGTGACACTAATCATACACTAATACAATTACTTAACATTAATTATGCAAGACTAAAACAATTCATTAAAACAATGCATCCAAAAGTATTTATGAATTTACAAGAAAAGGGAAATACAAGAATACATTTCTAAATACTTTTATACAAAAAAAAGTGAAAATACATGTATATACATGTATATGGCCGGCCTATAGGGGTGGTACAACATAGAGGTTGACTTCAAATATTTTATTACAAAAACCATATTTTCTCTAAACATCATCATTTTGTTTAAAAGTGCACACAACATCAACCTCCATGCTTTTCATAATTGCAAGAGCTTCTTATTTGCCTATAAATAAAGACCAAACCATTTCATTTTATTCACACAAAAACCTTCTTTCTCTCCTCTTTTAAATCCGGCCAAGCACACACACACACACACACACACCACACACACAAAATTTTCTTTCAAGTGTTCTTCAATTCAAGTGCTTTGGGTGCAAATGTTGCAAGAGTTACAAATTCTTCTCAATTTCATACTCCAAATACTTCAAAGTAAGTAAATACTACCTTATTTCATCTTATATTTATGTTTATATAAGTGTTGCATAATATATATAATCACCAACAACTATAAGTTTCATAAAAACTCAAGTTTATAAATCTCTAGTTTTTATTTTTAAGTTGTTTTCTTCAAATGTGTTTATAAATATATAAACACATCATATAAGTGTAAATATTATAAAAACAGGTGATATATATGTGTTTTATACTTTTATACAAGTAGCCTTTGAATAAACACCAAGAATCACTAGTTATTTCCAAGTTTATAAACTACGGATTTTCGGCAGAAAATTTACATCGACTTTGAAAAATCATAACTAATTCATAACTTAACGAAACGAGTTGATTCTTGTCTCAAAAGTTAGATCTATGTCTTAACTATAAATCTGGAAGTTTTCATAATTTATTTTGGAGTTTAAGACCCCCAGAAATTATTTAGGAAACCGAAAGTTTGACAGCTCAAAAATGGCCAACATAGGGTTTTCAACAAGCTTTTTCCCCAACCAAAACATCTCCAAAAATGGCCGTTCTTGACTTTAAAAAATTATTTGTATATAGTTGTTTAATGTCCAAGAAAAGCAAAGCCTAAAACGTTTGGAGCTTGGTAAAAAACAACCTCAAAGTAGGCCGAAAAACCTTCGAAAAAGCTGGAAAAATTATATATATATATATATATATATATATATATATATATATATATATATATATATATATATATATATAAATTGACGTTTTTAGTGGGTTTTATTTATAAACTTGTAATGTTGGGTGATTTAAGACATAAAAATCTATAAATATACATATTATCATATATTAGAGATATTAAGTGCTTATGATCATTTAGGACTCGATTAAACACATTCGGCTTCATCACCCATAAAATGACGCAAATTTGCATTTTCCGCTCGTATTTGCCATCGCACGCACGGTGAGTCTTCATAGCCCCTATTTTCACACTGATATATTTTGGGGTTCAAATACATGCTACATTTTCATATGGACACGAAAACAACTTCATTTCTATTATGTATTACACATGTGGTTCCATCAGCCCTTAAATCATGAACCTTTAATTGCATTTATTTGTATGCGCGAATATATTGTGGATAGATCTATCGGGAGTAATGTCCCCCATTCGGGTTAGTTCAGCTCGGCTAACAGCGGGTGCATATATATTCAACACACGGTATTACGTATGGGAATACTGCACAGGGCAAACTCATTTAATTAAGCTTCGGTTGCATGATGGTTTATATGTAATACATAACATGGAATTTATAATTTTATAAATTCAAACTCAACTGTTATTGTCCATACAAGTCAGATTTACGTGTAAACCTATGAGCTCACCAACAATTTTTGTTGACGTATTTTAGCGTGTATTTTCACGAAATTAAGGCAAGTGTGCCACATCAGAAGTATTTTTCAAGCTTCCGCACTTAAAGAGTCGCATGCATTATCAAAACCACCGGAGATTTAGTTGCGTTATTTTGATTACTTTAATTATGTATTTAAATCTCTGTACCGTGCGAACTACTTTTCATCATAACATGCTATGTAAAACATTTCTATGCTTTAAATTTCTATCGGTGTATTTTTGAAAACGTCCATATTGTGGTCGTTCGTTATGATTATGGTTATGCTTCCGCGACGTCACGTTTCGTTGCCAACCGGGGTAACGGGGTGTGACAAATTGTGCCTTGTCTGAAATCTTCTCGTTCGGTGCAGACATCTTGAAATGCATGCTTGAATGGATCTTCAGATTGGTAATTGACCTGACCTGATTCAACATTTAGAAAAAAAAAACTAGAAGAAGGATCTGAAAGTTGCAACTTTCGAATAAGAATGATCCGAGAGTTATGACTTTCGAATGGGATGAAAAACTCAAGTTGAAATTTTCTAAGTGTGTAAAACTTTGGATCTGAAAGTCTGACGAAGAATTATTCGAATGTTAGAACTTTCGGATACTAAGGATCTAAAAGTTTAAACTTTTGAATGGAAGATTAGAAACACTTGGTCAAAAATTTCAGGTCTAACTTTTGAGTAAAGAAGGAATAGAAAGTTATAACTTTCAAATACCAAATGACTCAAAAATTGAACTTTGAAAATTTTTTATTACAATGGTTCCACAAAATCTAGATCAAATATTTCATGAATTGATTGTAGAAACAGAATGATCATCGCCTGAAGGAATATAGTATCAAACGAATTTTCATAACCAACCGTTAGGAACCAATCTTTGATTTTAATAATTAAAGTTTTATTTGATCCAAAAATTCTGAATTTCCAAGTTAATTTTGGAAAAATGGATCTGATATGTAAAAACAATTTGAATTCAAAGAGTATCAAAATCTAAATTAAATCTTTATTAATCGGTTGCAAAAATAGAATGATGTTTACCCGAAAAAATATAGTATCAAACAAATTTTAACAACCAACCCCTTAAAAATAATCTTCAACCATAATTACCAAAATTCAACAGACGCACCGTAAGTTAAAAAACACTCTAACCGAAAGTTGGCTAAATACATAGAATCCTAACTTAAAAATAATTGAATAAAAAAAATTCGTAGGTTGAAAAAAATTGTACGAAAAGAATTAATTTGGTTTGAACTGTCAACGAGGAACTGAGAGTTAAATGATAAAAAGGCCCGAGAGTTAAATAAATTTGTAGCATACGGAAATTGCCAAACTTGTTGAGCGAGGAAAATTAAAATCTCAAAGAAAATTTAGAATGACTAACGTATGGCTTACTTTTTTTTTTTTTTTTTTTTTTCTTTTGACAGAATGGGTCCTCACAGCAAAAAAAAAAAAAAAAGCCTCTTTTGGACCCATTTCCCCACACACATTTTTTGGTCAACCACCACATACATCCATGGGGGCCAATGAGATTTTAGGGGGTCCAATCAGACCACCCCTAAAAGAATTATTAATTTTCTTTTTGCAGGTTGTGTGAGTAACCAAGACAACATTTTAAAAAAAATAAAGAAAGCCCTTTTCATAATGTGTTCCGAAACACTTCCAATAAACGTTGATCAAAGATATAGTCAGATTAAATAACCCTACCAAAAAAAATATGTGTGAAACAAAATTAATACGAAGATCAAAAAGCAAAAGAAAATTAATAATAAAACCAATCTGTTGGCTCTGATACCAATTGACAGTCCCATAAAATAAAGCAACGCAAACAATCAGTCAATGTATAATAAACATTATGAACAAGAAACAATACCAGTTCTCAAATATATTAAACCTTGAATGAAAAACACTTAGAACAAAACGTTTCTTTCTCTCAATAACAGATTGGCTACACACACTTCTATTTCACACACATAAAACCCTTGATAACCCTATTTAAAATAAACCTAATGAGGCCTAAGCCTGTGGGTTAAATTATTAAAGCCTGTAGAAAAGTAAACTGTGAATTATTAAATAAATGCAATAAAACCCCAGACATGATTATAATTAATAAAGTCTAACAGTCAGCATTGGAAAATGCAGTGTAACATCCGGCACTAAACCAGGTTAGCAACAACGACCTAATCTGTATTTAATAGTCAATTAGAGCCTAATCAGTGGTCATTAGAAATTAATCAAGTGATTAACAAGGCTTATTAGAAAATTCAACTCAATTAGAATCAAATTCATCGGTGCGATGAATCGGGAAATCAATTAATCCGATCAATTTACGATATGAATGATTAATTCAACTAAGTACATAATTAATATATGATTAGTGACACTAATCATACACTAATACAATTACTTAACATTAATTATGCAAGACTAAAACAATTAATTAAAACAATGCATTCAAAAGTATTTATGAAATTACATAAGAAGGAAAATACAAGATACCCTTTGAAATACATTTATACAAAAAAAAATAGAAATACATCATAAATATGGCCTTAAGGCCGGGCACTAGGGTGGTACACACCCCTTATTTGACTTCAATTTTATAATCAAACACCCGTGCACCATCACAATCAAATCTTCTTCACACCATCTCCCTTTCATTTCACTTAAAGATCACACTCAACCTCCATATCTTTGCATCATTTCAAAAATCACATTTTTCTCTATAAATAGAGACTCAAGTCTCTCATTCATTCTCACATCTTGCAAGCAAAGAACACTCTCTTTTCTCTCCATAACAAATCCGGCCACCACCCACCATCTCTCACAAAACCAAAACTTTTTTCATTTTGTTCTTCAAGAATCCAAGTGTTCTTTTTGTGCAACAAATACAAGATCACTTCCTTCTACTCATTTTCATTCTTCTAAAAACATCAAAGTAAGTAAATACTAGCTTATTTCATCTTATATTTATGTTTAAGTAAGTCTTGCATAATATATATAATCACCAACAACAACAAGTTTCATAAAAACTCAAGTTTATAAGTTTCTAGTTTTTATTTTTAAGTTCTTTCTTTAAATGTGTTTATGAATATATGAACACATTATAAAAGTGTTAATATTATGAAAACATGTGATATATATGTGTTTTTATAACTATTATAACTTTTATACATGTAGTCTTTGAATAAACAACAAGAATCATAAGTTGTTTCAAGTTTATAAACTACGGATTTTCGGCAGAAAATTTATATCGACTTTGAAAAATCATAACTAATTCATAACTCAACGAAATGAGTTGATTCTTGTCTCAAAAGTTAGATCTATGTCTTAACTATAGATCGGGAATTTTCATAATTTAGTTTTGAGATTAAGACCTCCAGAAATTATTTGCAAAACCGAAAGTTTGACAGCTCAAAAATGGCCAACATAGGGTTTTTAACGAGCATTTTCACCAACCTAAACATCTCAAAAAATGGCCGTTCTTGACTCTAAAAATCCTTTGTACATAGTAGTTTAATGTCCTAGAAAACCAAAGTCTAAAACATTTTGGAGCTTGCTTAAAAACAGCCTCAAAGTAGGCCGAAAAACCTTCGAAAAAGCTGGAAAATTATATATATATATATATATATATATATATATATATATATATATATATATATATATATATATATATATATATATATATATATATATATATATAAACTTGACGTTTTAATTTATAAACTTGTAATGTTGGGTGATTTAAGACATAAAAATCTATAAATATATATATCATCATGTATTAGAGATATTAAGTCCTTATTATCATTTAGGACTCGATTAAACTCACTCGACGCATCATCCACCCGTTCACGCTAAATAGCTTATTACGCTAGTTTTTGCCATCGCAATCTCGGTGAGTTCTCATAGCCCCTATTTCCACACTGTTATGTTTTGGGGATGAAATACATGCTTCGTTTTTATATGGACACGAAAATATCTTCATTTCTATTATTTATTACACATGTGGTTCCATCAGCCCTTATATCATAAACCATTAATTGCATTTATTTGTAAGCGCGAATATATTGTGGATAGATCTATCGGGAGTCATATCCCCCATTCGGGTTAGTTCGGATCGGCTAACAACGAGTGCATATATATTTAACACACGGTATTACGTATGGGAATACTGCACAGGGCAAACTCATTTTAATTAAGCTTCGGTTGCATGATGGTTTATATGTAATACATAACATGCAATTTATGATTTTATAAATTCAATCTCTATTATTGTTGTCCATACAAGTTAGATTTTCGTGTAAACCTATGAGCTCACCAACAATTTTGTTGACGTATTTTAGCGTGTATTTTCAAGAAATTAAGGCAAGTCCATCACATCGGTAGTATTTTCAAGCTTCCGCATATAAGGAGTGGCACTCAGTTTCAAACCGTCGGAGATTTATTTGCATTATTTTGGATGATTTAATTATGTATTTAAATCTCTGTACCTTGCGAACTTCTCTTTATCATTTTGGGTTATGTAAAACATTATATATTTTAAAGTCATACCGATGTATTTTTGAAAATGTCCATATAGTGGTCGTTTGTTATGATTTTGGTTATGCTTCCGCGACGTCACACTTCGTTGCCAACCGGGGTAACGGGGTGTGACAGATTAGTATCAGAGCCATAGTTATAGTGAACTAGGTTGCATTAGTACCCTGACTATAACTGCACTTAAGTTTTACTGATTTTAAAAATATTTTGTAACTAACTAAAAGACTATGAATGGACCTTGATAGCAGAAAACATGTCCCACCCGGAGACCATCATCTTGTCAGATTCAGAGGATGAGTACACCCCTACGAGCCCCGCAGTCACTGAGGTTTTCACTGAAGGGGAAACATCTGAGGAAAAAGACCCCTCTGAAGACCCAATGGAGGAGTCAGAAGAGGAACCAATGGAAGAAGATGCCGCTGGAGAGGATCCACCGCCCCCAACAGTCCCCACCCGCATTCCATACCACCTGGCAGAGCCATCATTTAAGCCATATCGGCCTTACCCAAACGGCCCTAAAATGTTGTATACACCCCGAAAGCGGGTGATCACGCCAAGACGGGAGTCTATTCCCATCCCAACTCCAGCAACCCAATCCCCCACCACCACACCGACGTGTAGACGCCCGACGAAGGGGCTGGATACCTGAAACCCTCCGTGAATGGAGGCAAGAGGAAGGAATCCCTTCCCATTTTGAGATTGGAGGACCATCCTCCGCACCTATCCCGTCACTCACTCAAGAACCCGCCGAACAGACCATACCACTTTTAGTAACACGGTCTTCCAGGCATGATCGCCAACTTCGGTTGCTTAACCAAGATATCGGAGAAATGACCGCTCGTTTAGAGCGGGAGGAGTTACAGAACTCCAACATATACTAGGCCAACCAGCACGCCCTCGCCATTCAGCAGGACGGACTGAACGAGCTCCGTCAACGATTAGCCGAGAGCGAGGCCCGCAATGAGGAGCTGGCACAGCGCCTCAATGCTTTAGAAAAGGGAGATACCCCTGATCACTCCCGCACCTAGTACCCCCCTCTATCTTTGTAATATCAGGAAATTATTATATAATAGTGTAGGACTAAAATTTTCGGGTAATAACCCGCCCCAATGTAAGACAATTATGAATGATTAATGAAAAATTGCGAGTTATTTATGAATTTGTGTTTGACGATTATAGTGTTGTGCCTTAAGAAAAATTTACATTTTTAAGATTCAACTTCTTACACTATGCTATTTTCTTTAAACTTTAAGATAATGCCGCCGAGACGAGTTATGAGCGCCGCAGAAATTGAGGAACTGGTTGCACAAAGAGTGGCTGCTGCTATAGCCACTTACGAGACCAACAGAAACAGTTCAGCTAATGGATATGGTGGTGCTAGCCGCACCACGGGAGGAACTGAAACCCACCCTAAGGGTTGCGGAATTAAGGGGTTTTGAGCTGCAAGCCCCGATACTTCAATGGGACCGAAGGAGCCGCCGGATTAGCACGATTGTTCGAAAAGTTGGAATCTGTCTTCCGTGTTAGCGGATGCATTGAAGGAGACAAAGTAAAGTTCGCCACCCACACTCTGCAAGACAGCGCCTTGACATGGTGGAACTCGTATACCCAGTCTGTGGGGATTGATGCAGCTTACCAACTCGCCTGGACCGAGTTGAAGCAGATGATGACCGATGAGTATTGCCCGAGGAATGAGCTACAGAAAATGGAGTCAGAGTTTTGGAATCTGGCTATGAAGGGAGCGGATGTCGCTGGGTACACCAACCGATTCTACGAACTGAGAATTCTGTGCCCTCAGATGGTGACCCCTGAGTACAAGAAAATCGAGCGTTACATTTGGGGACTCGCTCCTCAAATTCAAGGTAATGTCACTGCCTCCAACCCATCCACCATACAGGATGCCATCAGGATGGCCAACAATCTAATGGATCAAGTGTCCCGGAGAAATGAAGCCAAAGCCGGGGAAAACAAGAGGAAGCGGGAGGACAAGTCCGGGAGGAATACGGGTTCGGAATCCAAGAAGCCCGAGACCATCAAGGCTTATGTAGCAGGAGCCGAGTCAAGGAAAGGCTACACGGGTACCAAGCCTTTCTGCACCCAATGCACCTTTCATCACCACAAGGGTCCCTGCCCAACCCCTTGTGGAAAATGCAAACGTATTGGCCATGTGGCCAAATATTGTAAATTTGGAACCCCGGGTGTCAATAGCGGCAGTCAGAGAGGCTGCTATGAATGTGGAGCTGCTGGGCACTTCAAGAGTGAGTGTCCGAAGTTGAGAAATGGTGCAGGAGCTCAGGGGAGAGCTTTTGTGTTAGGAGCAGGTGACGCTCGTCAGGATCCCCATGTGGTGTCAGGTACGTTTCTTTTAAATGACATTTACGCTTACGTACTCTTTGATACTGTGGCTGATAGGAGCGTTATATCTGATAAGTTTAGTAAGCAATTTAATGCCACTCCTTTTCCCTTAGACAACTCTTATACTATTGAACTTGCTGACGGCAAAATAATAGAGGCAAGTAGTATTATTAAGGGATGCACACTGAAGCTGGCAGATCATCCCTTTAAGATAGACTTGATGCCTATAGAACTCGAAAGTTTTGATGTAGTAATTGGTATGGATTGGTTGTCACACAACTAGGCAGAGATTTTGTGCGGTAAGAAAGTGGTACGGAT
The DNA here is from genome assembly GCA_020465985.1 of Centrapalus pauciflorus. Lineage (NCBI taxonomy): Eukaryota > Viridiplantae > Streptophyta > Magnoliopsida > Asterales > Asteraceae > Centrapalus > Centrapalus pauciflorus. The sequence continues at coordinate 54,937 of JAANYP010008419.1, forward strand.
ACCACTCCACAAGAAAAAGGTCCTAACAGTCCAAGGGGAAAGAAAGAACCGTCAACTAAATGTCATATCCGGTCTAAGAACATTAAAGTGCCTTAGAAAAGGGTGCCATGCGGTATTTGTACAAATCGTAGAAAAAGAGTCGGAGAAGAAACGACTCGAGGATATTCCGGTGGTTTGTGACTATCCGAAGGTCTTCCCGGAAGATTTGCCTGGGCTTCCGCCAACTAGGCAAGTAGAGTTGCAAACCGATTTGGTGCCAGGAGCTGCACCGGTCGCAAGAGCCCCATATAGACTCGCTCCTTCTGAAATGCAAGAGCTATCCAATCAACTACAAGAGTTGATGGATAAAGGATTCATTCGACCAAGTTCCTCCCCTTAGGGAGCTCTAGTCTTGTTCGTGAAAAAGAAATACGGATCCTTCAGAATGTGCATAGACTACCGAGAGCTAAACAAGTTGAAAGTAAAGAACCGCTACCCCCTTCCCAGAATTGACGACCTGTTTGACCAATTACAGGGATCTAGCTTCTACTCCAAGATTGATCTGCGATCCGGTTATCATCAAGTAAAGGTTCGGGAAGAAGACATTCCCAAGACAGCATTCAGAACTCGCTATGGACATTACGAATTCCAGGAGATGCCGTTCGGTTTGAACAACGCACCAGCCGTATTCATGGACCTCATGAATCGAGTGTGTAAACCGTATCTGGACAAATTTGTAATAGTGTTCATAGACGATATCCTCATCTATTCCAGAAATAAGGAGGAGCACGAACAACATCTCAAGCTAATCTTAGAGCTGTTGGAGAAGGAACAGTTATACGGCAGATTTTCAAAATGTGAATTTTGGTTGCGAGAAGTTAAATTCCTTTGACATGTTATCAACAGCCAGGGAATCCAATTTGATCCATCAAAAATCGAGGCCATAAAGAACTGGGCGACTCCTAGAACTCCCACGGAAATCCGCCAATTTCTAGGACTTGCCGGTCATTATAGGCGATTTATTGAAAACTTCTCAAAGATAGCAGGTTCCCTAACAGAGTTGACTCGGAAGGATGTAAAATATGTCTGGGGTGAAGAGCAAGAAAAGGCATTTCAGTAGTTAAAGCAAAGATTGTGTAGTGCACCAATTCTGTCCTTACCTGAAGGAACTGTGAATTTTGTGGTCTACTGTGATGCCTCACACAATGGATTAGTTGTGTGCTCAAGCAAAGAGATAAAATCATTGCTTACGCATCACGTCAGCTCAAAATTCACGAGGTGAACTATACGACTCATGACTTGGAGCTTGGAGCAGTGGTGTTTGCTCTCAAAATATGGAGGCACTACCTTTACGGAACCAAGTGCACGGTGTTCACAGACCATAAAAGCCTTCACCATATCCTGAATCAGAAAGAGTTAAATATGAGGCTACGTCGTTGGGTGAACTGCTTAGCGATTATGACTGCGAAATTCGTTATCATCCGGGGAAGGCAAATGTCGTAGCTGATGCTCTGAGCCGAAAGGAACGGGTTAAACCACTGAGAGTCCGAGCATTGGTCATGACTATTGAAACACCCCGTTCTAATAACGTGGCGCTTTTAGAATAATTCTGCAACATAAACCTCAAAATCCAATATAACAAAATTTATCTAAGTTCAAACCTACAATTCAGTGCATAATAAACTAAATCATAAACATTCAGAGTACGCTAAAATAAATAATCTAGTTATTACAACCAAATTGAAAGTCTAGGGATCTACCCATCCCAATAACAATTTTAACAATAATAACAGAAAAGCGCGGAAGTCAATCTGATACCACGAGCTCTCAAACCCTTGACCCTGAAGCAGGTGCTTTCCCCTTATCAGCTAAACCTGAAAAATTGCCCTCACAACCGGGGTAAGCCGTCAACTAGCGAGTAACAGATTTAATAGCACAAATAAACAAGAATAATATGAATGATACAAGTATCGGCACAAATTCAACATGTGTAGCACCCGGCCTTCCCAGTAGTGCGTCCACGAATAGGTAGTCTGTGTAGCATCCGGCCTTCCCAGCAATGCATACACAGTAACACAGCTTGCGGCACTCTCGACTTACAGCGTATAAAAATAAGATGCTGCCACACAGGCATGCAATCATCACATATATACACAGTATGCATACCGGGGAAAATAAGGGTTATCATGTAACAACTCAGGGTAATGAAATGAATAGCATGTATCAAAGGCAACATGGTAGTGAAATGAATAAGCATGGTAAAAGAAATGAATCAGATAACCAGTACAAACATATCATAAATGATCATTCATGAAATTAAATCAATTACTCACAGTGCTCGCAAATCCGTACTCGCCAAACGACAACTCGATATCCACTGAAAGCACTATCAAGAGCCACACGTCTCAACTAAACCACTAGAGTCCTGATATAAAAGTATATTGCCTATTTATCAATATCCTTAACTTTATAATTTAAAATGTCCAATATTCAATTCCATTTATTAATTTAATATTTTAGTGATTAATTCGGTGTACTTCTATTTAGTAGTTGTTATGTTAAAAGTCGACATATATAAGTTTCAACTTAATTTAATTTATTGACGATATAATAATCAATCTATAACAATTTATAAAAATCTATCGATAAAATTTCTATAATTTTACCGATCAATTGCCAAATTCATTTAAGTTAATCCAACGAAATCCAATTAATAACCCATTTATGATAAAAAAATATTAATTGAAACTGCACCAACTTAATTAGAACACCTAAATTATGTTACATATGGAATATTTAATTCTATCTATTAGTTCCTATTTCAATTTAGTGAAAATTTAATTCAATTAATAGTTCTTAAATCTAAATTACTTTATTAAATTAATTAAATGGGTCATCAAGTTACATATTCTTTTCTACCTTATATAAATCCACTATAATCATATAATCTAAATAACAATTTCACCCAAAAAGAATTTATATTGGACTTAGAAAATTAAAACAAACTCAATCCCAAATTTAGTGATTTAAAATATCTAGATGCAAATTAAAGTAACTAGAAATGAACTAAAAGAAAATTAAGTGTTTAGCCCTCAATAAGCCCAAAAACTCAGATTTCAATTAAGCCCAAAAATAAGTTAACGTAACCCATTAATAAAACTAACCTAGCCCAAACAAAGAACTAATTGAGCCCAAAAACTGAAAGCCTAAAAGGTTTAAAAGAATTTTAAAAACAAAACCCTAATCCCATGTCTCTTTTCTCTTCTCCCTTCTCCCTCTCGGTTCACCATCAGAGAGAACCAACCGCCGCCGCCGCCGGCCGGAAGAAAAAAACCGCCGGCCAAGGGATTCCGGCACAGGTCCGATCCGGTCACCACTGAACTCCACACTACACGTACACCTCTCCCACTCTCCCTCTCCTCTCGGTTAGCAACAGAAGAAGAAGAACAAGGCGGCCGCCGGTGGTGGCTTTCTCCGCCGCCGAGCGGTTGCCGGCCAAACCCCACCCACACACACTCACATCTACTACTCTATCTCCCTCTCCCTCTCGGTGGTTTGAAACAGAAAGAAAAGAACCGACCGGGCAGGCGCCGCTGCCGCCCTCGCCGCCGCTGCCGTCTCCGGTCGAATCTCACACTACTCACACAATCGTTTCCACCCTATATTTGTTATTTTGAGCTCATTTTATGTAAGTTTTCAATCAATATGTAAAACCCATGAAATCTCCATTAAAACTCATTTTCCAAACTTTCAATTCAACTAAATGCAAAAGTTGAATCAAGAAATTATTGGTTGATTATTTTCAGATTTTATAAATCTCAAACAACATTGTATGAGTTCCAATATTACATACGGGAATTTTAAATTTCTTTGAGTTTATAGATATTACCTCAAGTTTATGTGTTGGTTTGATGATGAAGATGATGAAATGTTGCTCTAATTTCTTGAAATCCAGCCCCAAATTCTTCAATATTTTCAGTATGTGTGTGTGTGTTCTTGAGATGAATAAAATTTGTTATTAGGGTTTTTCATGTATATAGGAATTTATACAGGAGGTTGGATGATTATGATGATGCTTTTGATGCATGTATGCATACATGCATATATTTATCTTTTTATTATTATTATTATTATTATTATTATTATTATTATTATTATTATTATCATTATCATTATTATTTTTATTTCTACACAATATATTCATTTATACATCTAATAGTTTTATAAGTGTGTGCATATATAAGTCAAGAATATGATAATGATTTAAATCATATTTTCTTGAGTTAACATTTAAATTAAACGACTAAAATTAAATTAATTACCTCAAAATTAGCGGGCGTTACAATCTCCTACAAGTTGGATTGATCTCCTTCTCGAGATCATGTAGATTTGAACAGATCGGGGTATTTCACCATCATCTCCGTCTTTGGCTCCCACGTATAATTCGGTCCACGGTGATGTCGCCATTTCACTAAGACCATCTCTATATGCCGATTCCTCAACTTGCTGATCTTCTCATCAACTATCTGTTCGGGCTCCTCGACATATCTGAGTCGTTGATCAATCTGAACATCCTGAGTCGGCACCATCTCCTCGGCATTCTTCAAACATTTCCGCAAATAGCTGACATGAAAGAAATCGTGCACCCCGGCCAGCTCTGGTGGCAAATCCAATCGGTATGCCTGTGCACCTATACGCTCTGAAATCCGATAGGGCCCAATAAATCTAGGGCTAAGCTTGGCCCTCTTGCCGAACCTCATGATACCCTTCCAGGGCGACACCTTCAACATCACAAATCTACCAACCTCAAGCTCAACTGGTCGATGCCGCTTATCTGAATACATCTTCTGTCGATCCTGGGCAGCCCTCAATCGTTCGCGAATAATCTGAATCTTGTCGTGCGCAATCTCACCTACCTCTCGCCAACATGTGGGTGTACGACACCTACGACCATACAACGCCTCGAACGGTGCCATGCTGATAGAAGAATGATACGAGTTATTGTAAGAAAACTCGATCAACGGCAAATGAGCATCCCAGTTCCCACCGAACTCTAACACACAGGCTCGTAGCATATCCTCAAGAGTCTGTATCGTACGCTCGCTATGACCATCCGTCTGTGGGTGCAACGCCGTGCTAAGAGTAACACGCGTACCCAGCTCGTTCTGTAAGCTCTGCCAAAACCGAGAAGTAAACCGCGAATCTCGATCAGACACTATCTTCTTAGGCACCCCATGTCTAGCAATGATCTCGTCTATGTAAATTTGTGCCCACCGATCCATCGAATAATTCTCCCTAACTGGAATGAAGTGCGCGCTCTTCGTAAGTCGGTCAACTACAACCCATATCGAATCATGCTGTCGCTGTGTCTTCGGGAGCTTAGTGACAAAATCCATCGCAATCTCCTCCCACTTCCACTGCGGAATAGGTAAAGGCTGTAAACTGCCATATGGCTTCTGATGCTCAGCCTTCACTTGCAAACAAGTAGTACACTGCTCAACGAATCGACCGACGTCCCGCTTCAAGCCGAGCTACCAAAAATCATAACGTAAGTCACGATACATCTTCGTAGTACCAGGGTGGACAGATAATTGAGAATTATGAGCCTCAGCCAACAAAATACCTCGCAAACCACCGAGTCTAGGAATCCAAATCCGCGAATCAAACAACAATACGCCGCGACTATCAGGAGAAAGACGCTCTATATAGCCAACCATCCGCTCAGACTTCAGATGCTCCGCCGATGACGCCTCAGACTGATATCTCAAAAGATCTACAATCATGGAATCTTTCGCCGGAGGACGTGCTGTCGCATAACACAATACACCAGAATAGGATTTGCGACTCAACGCATCAGCGACTACATTCGCTTTACCAGGATGGTAAAGGATCTCGCAATCATAGTCCTTAATCAACTCCATGGCACGCTGCTGTCTCATGTTCAGCTCCTTCTGGTCGAAGGTGTACTTCAGGCTCTTATGATCGGTAAAAAGCTGACATCTCGTGCCATATAAATAATGTCTCCATAATTTCAACGCGAACACCACTGCCGCCAACTCTAAATCATGAGTCGGGTAGTTCCTCTCGTGAACCTTCAGCTGTCTCGAGGCATAAGCGATCACTCTTCCCCGTTGCATCAAAACACACCCCAGACCGTGTAAAGATGCATCGCTATAAACAACGAAATCCTCATTGCCCTCTGGCAAGTAAAGAATCGGGGCCTCACTCAAACATCGCTTCAGCTCCTGAAAAGCTTGCTCCTGCGGCTCACCCCAAACAAATCTCACATTCTTTCTCGTCATCTCCGTCAAGGGCACTGCGATCTTAGAGAAATCGCGAATAAAACGCCGATAATAACCTGTCGGACCGAGAAAACTACGAATTTCTGAAGCATTCCGGGGTTGTCCCCAATTTCGAATAGCCTCGATCTTCGTCTGATCAACAGATACACCCTTGCCACTAATTGTGTGACCAAGAAACTGAACCTGATAACTCAACAAAGAAAAGTTAGAATTCACAAAGGAATTAGACTCGAGAATAAATCAATAAATATACATTCGGCAACCAGAATTCACACTTGGAAAATTTGGCGTAGAGCTTCTCCTTCCTCAGCAATTCTAGCAACTGCCTCAAATGTACGGCATGATCAGCCTCAGACATAGAATAAACCAGAATGTCATCGATGAATACAATGACTGATCGGTCAAGCATCGGACGACAAACTCTATTCATCATATCCATGAATGCTGCCGGAGCATTGGTTAAGCCAAAAGGCATCACCAAAATCTCGAAGTGACCATAACGGGTCCTGAAAGCAGTCTTGGGAATGTCATCGCCATGAACCCTCAACTGATGATAGCCAGATCTCAAATCGATCTTGGAGAAACAACTGGCACCCTGCAACTGATCAAACAGATCGTCTATACACGGCAATGGATACTTGTTCTTCACAGTCACCTTGTTCAGCTCACGGTAGTCGATGCACATGCGAAAGCTGCCATCCTTCTTCTTAACGAACAAAACCGGAGCACCCCAAGGTGAAGTGCTCGGTCTAATAAAACCTCTATCTAACAACTCCTGAATCTGGGACATCATCTCCTGCATTTCAGCAGGTGCTAAACGGTACGACACACGAGCAATCGGTGTTGCACCGGGTACAAGATCAATACGGAACTCCACTTCCCTCACGGGAGGTAAACCAGGCAACTCCTCGGGAAACACGTCAGCAAACTCGCGCACTATCGGAACGTCAGCCGCGGTCTTCTTTGCCTCGCTCGCATCAACGACATAAGCAACGAAGGACTCACAACCCCGCGTCATAAAACGACGAGCCCTAACCATAGATATCAACCCCAAATCACCCCGCCGTCTCTCACCATAAATAAAAATATCCCTACCCTGCTCACTCGGAATACGAACCATGCGCCTCGAGCAAACAATGTGTGCATTATTGGCAGCCAGCCAATCCATGCCCACAATCACATCAAACCCCCCAATAATCATAGGTACAAGATCAATAGTAAAAGTACGATCCTCAAGACTAAGCATGCAACCCAGATAAATATCAGTAATCATCACAACTGACCCATTTGCGGTCTCAACAGATATAGGAGCAGGTAGCACAGAAGGTGAAACACTCAGATGATGTGCAAATGCAACAGATATAAAAGAACGGTTCGCACCAGAGTCAAATAACACACGAGCAGGTAAGGTGTTAAGTAAAAAGATACCAGTAACCACGTCAGGTGTCTCGCGGGCCTCCTCTGCCGTGATCTGAAAAGCACGAGCTGGAACTCTAACAGTGTCGTCTCTCCTAGTCTGAGTCTGTCCTGTAGCTGGGCGGCTCACTGATGCAGTACTACCACTCATACTCTGTCTCTGCCCCCTACGAGTGCAATCCCTCGCCATGTGTCCAGATCCCCCACAATCATAACAAGTAAGTGGAAACTTCGGGCAGTTAGCCCGAACATGCCGTGAATCGCCACATGCTCGACAACCTGTAGATACCCCGCTACAAGTCCCCGAATGTCTCCTGCCACATCTCTGACAATCTCGCGGTGCCTGGGACTGCGATCTCTGCTGCTGCTGCTGCGGTCGAGAAAAAGATGAACCATGCGATCCAGATGTAGCCTGATATAACTTACCAGAACCCTGAGGAGCAAATCTCCTCGGCGCAGATGACCCAGAAGAAAATCCCCTAAAAGCCCCACCTGATGAACCCGATGATCTAGGCTGAAATCTCTGGAATGAACCGTCAGATCGAGACCTCTTGGGAGGTGGCATCAAAGAAGAAGTAGAAGTAGGACCCAACAACGTCCGCTCGCGCTTTCGCGCACTCATAGCTGCCTCCTCAAGAGTCTTATAACTCTGCATCTCCACAAATTCTTTGATCTCAGATCGAAGCCCCGTCACAAACATATCCACTCTCGTCTCCTCATCCATCGCATATCTGGTCACAAACTGGGATTTCTCCCTGAACGCAGCGTCATACTCTTGAACTGTCAGACCCTCCTGTCGTAAAGCTAGAAACTGCCTCTCAATCTCCCTCGTCAAGTCAGCTGGACAGTACTGATCCTGGAATCTCTGCCTGAACTGAGCCCAAGTCATCGCCCCCACCAGATCGGAACCAATAGCCCTCGAAGTATTTTTCCACCAAGTCAACGCTGGGCCCACTAGCATCCCCTCGGCATACTCTACCATATCAGTCTCTAAACAGTGACTCAGGCGGAATGCCCTCTCTGAACACTCGAGCCACTCCAGTGCCTTCACAGGCTCCATGGTACCATCAAACTCTTTCGCTCCAGACCCCTTAAAGGCCTTGAACGAAGCACGATCAGATCGTCGTCCGCCAGTCTCGGTCCCCACAGTATTACCTCCGCCAGTAGGTGCAGATACCAAAGGATTTCCCGCATCAGATCGGGATGAAGCAATCAAGTCACGAATCTCCTGGAAACCCTGCTGCACCTCCGCGCGACTCTCATCCATAACATCTCGAACATAACGGGTCATGTACTTCATCATCCAGGTCTCACGAGGGGTCAACGGCTCTCCCTCGGGTCCAATATCATCATTTAAATCATCCTCATCCTCGCGCTCCCCGTCAGAATGCTCTATATCCTCTGACTCTACGATAACTTGCTCATCGCGTGGATGACTGTGGCTCTCGTCATCAGCCATAGTGCTGAAAATTAAATTTATGAGTTAAATTAAGAATTCGTTATGTTTTACATGCTTGATTAATCTACGGCTGCTCATAAGAGTGCATGTTATATATTTATGAAAGTTACAGTTTAAATCCTATCTTAACCGTTCCCAATTTCCTAGGCCATCAGGGTAGAGTTGAACTCGTAAAATCACAACTTAAACTAATAGTGATCATGCATCCTACGGTTTAAGACTAAGTACCCAAAAGGTACTTAATTCACTTAAACCTAACCTAACTCTGATATTGAAACACCCCGTTCTAATAACGTGGCGCTTTTAGAATAATTCTGCAACATAAACCTCAAAATCCAATATAACAAAATTTATCTAAGTTCAAACCTCCAATTCAGTGCATAATAAACTAAATCATAAACATTCAGAGTACGCTAAAATAAATAATCTAGTTATTACAACCAAATTGAAAGTCTAGGGATCTACCCATCCCAATAACAATTTTAACAATAATAACAGAAAAGCGCGGAAGTCAATCTGATACCACGAGCTCTCAAACCCTTGACCCTGAAGCAGGTGCTTTCCCCTTATCAGCTAAACCTGAAAAATTGCCCCCACAACCGGGGTAAGCCGTCGCCTAGCGAGTAACAGATTTAATAGCACAAATAAACAAGAATAATATGAATGATACAATTATCGGCACAAATTCAACATGTGTAGCACCCGGCCTTCCCAGCAGTGCGTCCACGAATAGGTAGTCTGTGTAGCATCCGGCCTTCCCAGCAATGCATACACAGTAACACAGCTTGCGGCACTCCCGACTTACAGCGTATAAAAATAAGATGCAGCCACACAGGCATGCAATCATCACATAAATACACAGTATGCATACCGGGGAAAATAAGGGTTATCATGTAACAACTCAGGGTAATGAAATGAATAGCATGTATCAAAGGCAACATGGTAGTGAAATGAATAAGCATGGTAAAAGAAATGAATCAGATAACCAGTACAAACATATCATAAATGATCATTCATGAAATTAAATCAATTACTCACAGTGCTCGCAAATCCGTACTCGCCAAACGACAACTCGATATCCACTGAAAGCACTATCAAGAGCCACACGTCTCAACTAAACCACTAGAGTCCTGATATAAAAGTATATTGCCTATTTATCAATATCCTTAACTTTATAATTTAAAATGTCCAATATTCAATTCCATTTATTAATTTAATATTTTAGTGATTACTTCCGTGTACTTCTATTTATTAGTTGTTATGTTAAAAGTCGACATATATAAGTTTCAACTTAATTTAATTTATTGACGATATAATAATCAATCTATAACAATTTATAAAAATCTATCGATAAAATTTCTATAATTTTACCGATCAATTGCCAAATTCATTTAAGTTATTCCAACGAAATCCAATTAATAACACAATTATGATAAAAATATTAATTGAAATTGCACCAACTTAATTAGAACAACTAAATTATGTTACATATGGAATATTTAATTCTATCTATTAGTTCCTATTTCAATTTAGTGAAAATTCAATTCAATTAATAGTTCTTAAATCTAAATTACTTTATTAAATTAATTAAATGGGTCATCAAGTTACATATTCTTTTCTACCTTATATAAATCCACTATAATCATATAATCAAAATAACAATTTCACCCAAAAAGAATTTATATTGGACTTAGAAAATTTAAACAAACTCAATCCCAAATTTAGTGATTTAAAATATCTAGATGCAAATTAAAGTAACTAGAAATGAACTAAAAGAAAATTAAGTGTTTAGCCCTCAATAAGCCCAAAAACTCAGATTTCAATTAAGCCCAAAAATAAGTTAACATAACCCATTAATAAAACTAACCTAGCCCAAACAAAGAACTAATTGAGCCCGAAAATTGAAAGCCCAAAAGGTTTAAAAGAATTTTATAAACAAAACCCTCATCCCATATCTCTTTTCTCTTCTCCCTTCTCCCTCTCCATTCACCATCAGAGAGAACCAACCGCCGCCGCCGCCGGCCGGAAGAAAAAAACCGCCGGCCAAGGGATTCCGGCACAGGTCCGATTCGGTCACCACCGAACTCCACAATACACGTACACCTCTCCCACTCTCCCTCTCGTCTCGGTTAGCAACAGAAGAAGAAGAACAAGGCGGCCGCCGGTGGTGGCTTTCTCCGCCGCCGAGCGGTTGCCGGCCAAACCCCACCCACACACACTCACATCTACTACTCTATCTCCCTCTCCCTCTCGGTGGTTTGAAACAGAAAGAAAAGAACCGACCGGGCAGGCGCCGCTGCCGCCGCTCGCCGCCGCTGTCGTCTCCGGTCGAATCTCACACTACTCACACAATCGTTTCCACCCTATATTTGTTATTTTGAGATCATTTTATGTAAGTTTTCAATCAATATGTAAAACCCATGAAATCTCCATTAAAACTCATTTTCCAAACTTTCAATTCAACTAAATGCAAAAGTTGAATCAAGAAATTATTGGTTGATTATTTTCAGATTTTATAAATCTCAAACAACATTGTATGAGTTCCAATATTACATATGGGAATTTTAAATTTCTTTGAGTTTATAGATATTACCTCAAGTTTGTGTGTTGGTTTGATGATGAAGATGATGAAATGTTGCTCTAATTTCTTGAAATCCAGCCCCAAATTCTTCAATATTTTCAGTATGTGTGTGTGTGTTCTTGAGATGAATAAAATTTGTTATTAGGGTTTTTCATGTATATAGGAATTTATACAGGAGGTTGGATGATTATGATGATGCTTTTGATGCATGTATGCATACATGCATATATTTATCTTATTATTATTATTATTATTATTATTATTATTATTATTATTGTTATAATTATTATTATTATCATTATCATTATTATTTTTATTTCTACACACTATATTCATTTATACAACTAATAGTTTTATAAGTGTGTGCATATATAAGTGAAGAATATGAAATCATATTTTCTTGAGTTAACATTTAAATTAAACGACTAAAATTAAATTAATTACCTCAAAATTAGCGGGCGTTACAACTATACAGTCAAACCTAAACTCTCAAGTCCGCAAGGCACAAGAAGAAGCAGTCAAGGAGGGTAATCTACTGGATGAAGCCTTGAGAGGTATGGATAAGCAGTTTGAAATCAAGTCAGATGGATGTCGGTACTTCATGGACAGAATTTGGCTACCAAAACTTGGAGGAGTAAGGAAGCTGATCATGGATGAAGGGCATAAAACAAGATATGCTATTCATCCAGGGTCAGATAAGGATGTTCCACGACTTGAAGGGAATGTACTAGTGGCCAAACATGAAGGCTGACATTGCTACCTATGTCAGCAAGTGCTTAACATGTTTGAAGGTTAAGGCTGAGCACCAGATACCATCAGGATTGCTAGTTCAACGAGAAATACCCAAGTGGAAGTGGGAAAACATCACCATGGATTTCATCACCAAGTTGCCAAAGACTTCTGGAGGTTATGACACCATTTGGGTGATTGTCGATCGACTTACCAAAACCGCACACTTCCTGCCAATCAAGGAGACTGATAAGATGGATAAGTTAACACGAATCTATCTTAAAGAAATCGTCTCAACGCATGGAGTGCCAGTATCAATTATATCAGACAGGGACAGCCGGTTCACATCAAGATTTTGGCAGTCATTGCAAGAAGCACTGGGTACACGTCTAGATATGAGCACAGCCTACCACCCGCAAACGGATGGTCAGAGTGAAAGGACGATTCAGACTTTGGAAGACATGCTAAGGGCATGCGTTATCGACTTTGGCAAAAGTTGGGACAGGCACCTGCCATTAGTTGAGTTTTCCTATAACAACAGCTATCACTCAAGTATTAAGACCACCCCATTCGAGGCACTCTACGGACGAAAGTGTCGATCACCACTATGTTGGGCTGAGGTAGGAGATAGTCAGATTACTGGACCTGAGATCATCCAAGAGACTACAGAAAAGATAGCCCAGATTCGAAATCGATTAAAGATCGCGCGGGATCGACAGAAAAGCTATGTCGATGTTCGACGGAAGGATTTGGAATTTCAAGAGGGAGATCAAGTAATGTTAAAAGTCTCGCCTTGGAAGGGCGTAATCCGTTTTGGGAAACGAGGAAAACTCAATCCTCGTTATATCGGGCCACTCAAGATCACCAATAGAATTGGCCCGGTAGCTTACCGACTCGATCTGCCCCCAGAGCTTAGTAATGTTCACAATACCTTCCACGTGTCCAATCTTAAGAAGTGTCTGGCTGATGAATCACTCGTTATACCCATGGACGAGCTGGAGTTAGACGATAAGTTGAACTTCATTGAGCAACATGTAGAAATAATGGACCGAGAAGTCAAGAAACTAAAGCACAGCCGGATCCCGATAATAAAAGTCAGATGGAACTCTAAGCGAGGTCCTGAGTTTACGTGGGAACGCGAAGATCAGTTCTGAGAAAAATACCCTTATCTGTTCTCAAATACTCAAGAAGTGGAGAACACGAGCTAATTTCGGGACGAAATTCCCTTAACAGGGGGAGACTGTAACATCCGACACTAAACCAGGTTAGCAACAACGACCTAATCTGTATTTAATAGTCAATTATAGCCTAATCAGTGGTCATTAGAAATTAATCAAGTGATTAACAAGGCTTATTAGAAAATTCAACTCAATTAGAATCAAATTCATCGGTGCGATGAATCGGGAAATCAATTAATCCGATCAATTTACGATATGAAGGATTAATTCAACTAAGTACATAATTAATTTATGATTAGTGACACTAATCATACACTAATACAATTACTTAACATTAATTATGCAAGACTAAAACAATTCATTAAAACAATGCGTTCAAAAGTATTTATGAAATTACATAAAAAGGGAAATACAAGAATACACTTTGAAATACATTTATACAAAAAAAAATAGAAATACATCATAAATATGGCCTTAAGGCCGGGCACTAGGGTGGTACACACCCCTTATTTGACTTCAATTTTATAATCCAACACCCATGCACCATCACAATCAAATCTTCTTCACACCATCTCCCTTTCATTTCACTTAAAGATCACACTCAACCTCCATATCTTTGCATCATTTCAAAAATCACATTTTTCTCTATAAATAGAGACTCAAGTCGCTCATTCGTTCTCACATCTTGCAAGCAAAGAACACCTCTTTTCTCTCCTTAACAAATCCGGCCACCACCCACCAACTCTCACAAAACCAAAACTTTTTTCATTTTGTTCTTCAAGAATCCAAGTGTTCTTTATGTGCAACAAATACAAGATCGCTTCCTTCTACACATTTCCATTCTTCTAAAAACATCAAAGTAAGTAAATACTAGTTTATTTCATCTTATATTTATGTTTAAGTAAGTCTTGCATGATATATATAATCACCAACAACAACAAGTTTCATAAAAACTAGTTTTTATTTTTAATTTGTTTCTTTAAATGTGTTTATGAATATATGAACACATTATAAAAGTGTTAATATAATGAAAACATGTGATATATATGTGTTTTTATAACTATTATAACTTTTATACAAGTAGTCTTTGAATAAACAACAATAATCATAAGTTGTTTCAAGTTTATAAACTACGGATTTTCGGCAGAAAATTTATATCGACTTTGAAAAATCATAACTAATTCATAACTAAACGAAATGAGTTGAGTCTTGTCTCAAAAGTTAGATCTATGTCTTAACTATAGATCTGGAATTTTTCATAATTTATTTTTGAGTTTAAGACCTCCAGAAATTATTTGGAAAACCGAAAGTTTGACAGCTCAAAGATGGCCAACATAGGGTTTTTAACGAGCATTTTCACCAACCTAAACATCTCGAAAAATGGCCGTTCTTGATTCTAAAAATTTTTTGTACATAGTAGTTTAATGTCTTAGAAAACCAAAGTCTAAAACATTTTGGAGCTTGGTCAAAAACAGCCTCAAAGTAGGCCGAAAAACCTCCGAAAAAGCTGGAAAATTATATATATATATATAAACTTGACGTTTTAAGCGAATTTTATTTATAAACTTGTAATTTTGGGTGACTTAAGACATAAAAATCTATAAATATATATATCATCATGTATTAGAGATATTAAGTCCTTATTATCATTTAGGACTCGATTAAACTCACTCGACGCATCATTCACCCGTTCACGCTAAATAGCTTTTTACGCTAGTTTTTGCCATCGCAATCTCGGTGAGTTCTCATAGCCCCTATTTTCACACTGTTACGTTTTGGGGATGAAATACATGCTTCGTTTTTATATGGACACGAAAATGTCTTCATTTCTATTATGTATTACACATGTGGTTCCATCAGTCCTTATATCATGAACCGTTAATTGCAATTATTTGTAAGCGCGAATATATTGTGGATAGATCTATCGGGAGTCATGTCCCCCATTCGGGTTCGTTCGGATCGGCTAACAGCGAGTGCATATATATTTAACACACGGTATTACGTATGGGAATACTGCACAGGGCAAACTCATTTTAATTAAGCTTTGGTTGCATGATGGTTTATATGTAATACATAACATGCAATTTATGATTTTATAAATTCAATTTCTATTATTGTTGTCCATACAAGCCAGATTTTCGTGTAAACCTATGAGCTCACCAACAATTTTGTTGACGTATTTTAGCGTGTATTTTCAGGAAATTAAGACAAGTCCATCACATCGGTAGTATTTTCAAGCTTCCGCATATAAGGAGTCGCACTCAGTTTCAAACCGTCGGAGATTTATTTGCATTATTTTGTATGATTTAATTATGTATTTAAATCTCTGTACCTTGCGAACTTCTCTTTATCATTTTGGGTTATGTAAAACATTATATATTTTAAAGTCATACCGATGTATTTTTGAAAACGTCCATATAGTGGTCGTTCGTTATGATTATGGTTATGCTTCCGCGACGTCACGCTTCGTTGCCAACCGGGGTAACGGGGTGTGACATGCAGTAAAATCAAAATTTGGTTCCCTTTGGATACCATCGACCAAGCTTGGGTGAACCCTTAAGATAACGAAAAATGCGTTTGAACGCAGTAATTTGTGATTCATTAGGGTCAGCTTCAAAGCGAGCACAAAGACATGAGGAAAACATTATATTTGGACTACTGGTTGTAAGGTAGAGTAAAGAACCAATCATTCATCTGTAAGTTGTGCTATCGACACTTTTCCTAGAAAGATCAGTGTTTAACTTACAATTTGAAGCCATGGGAGTTGTGATAGCAGTGCAAGAGTCTAATCTATACTTCTCGAGAATATCAAGGGTGTATTTCAACTGGTTCACAAAAATATCATCCTCAAGTTGTTTGACTTGTAATTCGAGGAAGATGTTCATTTTCCCCATCATACTCTTCTCGAACCTGGACTCCATGAGGTTTGAAAATTCTTTACAAAACTTAGGGTCAGTAGATCCAATAAACTATCAACCACATAAATTTGGACTAACATTATATGTGGCCTTATCGTGTACTAAACAACGTTGTGTCCACCACACCTGTACTGAATCCGGATGCAGTAAGGAAGTTTCAGATCCTATCATACCAAGGAAGAGGTGCTTGTTTTAAACCATAAAGGGGTTTATCTAGCACATAAAGAAGGTCCAGGTTATGTGCATCAACAAATCCTTGTGGTTGTTATACGTATACCATCTTATTAAGTTCACCGTTTAAGAAGGATATCTTGACATCCATTTAGTAGACTTTGAAGTCCTTGTGTGCTACAAACGCCTTGAAAATCCGGATGGCATCAATCCATGAAACTAGAGAAAAGGTTTCGTCATAATCTATGCGTTCTTGTTGTCGATAACCCTTAGCGACTAGCCTCGCCTTGTTCCTCAGCACGGTTACGTTTTCATCTCGTTTGTTCTTGAAGATCCAATTAGTCCCGATAATTGCGCGACCTTTAGGCTTGGGAACTAACCACCATAATCTTAGTTGTTCAAACTAGTTGAGCTCTTCTTTCATAGCTACAATCAAGTCAGGGTCTTTCAAATCTTCATCCACACGAGCAAGCTCTATCATACTAAGGAATGACGCAACGAGGCATTCATTAGCAGATGCCCTTCGAGTTTGAACATCTGTTGAAAGATCACCAATGATTTGTTTGGTCCGATGATCCCGGGTCCATCTCTTTTCATGACGGAGGGGAGAACGTGAAGGTAACTCAGTGGTTAGCATGGGAATGGATGAAGTATTTGTTCGATGGTTTCAAGTGAAGGGACCACTGGTTCTGGTTTAGATTCTGTTGGTTCTCCTACAGGATTAATATTTGATATGATGTGGGAGGATATGATTGGAGTAGTCTCAATAGTTGGTGGATATGTGGAAGATGATGGTAAGGAAAATGTTAAGGGTGATGAATATGGTGATTGTCATGAAGATGGTGGAACTGTTAAGTCTAAATAGTTTGTGTTCTCTGCTGGAGCTAAAACAGAAGAATAATTTATATTAGGACCGAAAAATTTACATAAAGAGGATCAAATAAATTTATTAAATAAAAAGAAGAAAAACAAGTTGAGGTGGAATAATCTCTAGGAATAGGAGTAATGTGTGGTCCTGATTGATCAACTTTAGGAGCCAATTAAGCCATTTCGTCGAATGTGATGTTCACACTCTCGTTGACTGTTCTGGTACGAGTATTGTATGCACGATATGCCTTTGAATTGATATATATCTAATAAAAACTTCCCCGTCCGCCTTCTCGTTGAACTTCCCAAGGTTGTCTTTTTCGTTGAACACGTAGCACCTGCAACCAAAAATTCGTAAGTATTTGATGTAAGGATCTTTATATAAGTAAAGCTATCAAGGAGTTCTATTGAAGCACTTATGAGTGATAGAACGGTTCTGCATGTAGCATTTACCAATAATTGCTTTGTGTACGCGCAGGACCGTTATAAGTCCATACGTAGCAGCTCCAATACACTTTTCGTAGATGGTTCGGGTATCTGTTTGTGAGAGGATCTTTTTATTTTGCCCTTCTCACAGGTTATGAGAGAACCCTTCTTGATGCAGGCCCAAGTGTGGATGATCGGGCCATCCTGTTTCTGGAGGCCCAAGACAGGGTCCGTAATAAAAGGGGCTAAACGGAAAAGGCCCTAACTTTTGACTTGGGTCTCCGTTTGGGCCCGTCAGGTGTCCAAATGACCGTTGGGTCGAGCTCCACGTAGTGACAAATGGCCGAAGGCGGTTTACCCAATTGTTTGGCCCAAATTCGATCCGGAATGAGTGTTATGGGCATTTTTGTGATTTTTATGGGTTTTTATGTTTTCTCTTTTGGTTCCCTGGGTCGACCCATTGCGTTTTTTGACCCATTTTCAGTTTTTTATTTCTATTTAAGATATGTTCAATTATTGTATGAAGGCAAATTATCAATCAAGAAAACTTTTATATTTTCCAAATTTTCGAATTTAAGCCGGTTGTTTGAAGCCTAATTGTTTGGCATTCTACGGAATCAACAAACTATTAGTAGGGATTAATCTGGAATTCTTAAAATCAATAGATTAATAAAATTTCCATTCGCTACGCTGCATCACTTCTACATAGTCAACGTCCTTGATGATTATATTGTTTAGGACTAAATTGGTGCATCCTTTCATCTGAACATGGTGGTCATCCCCAAATCTAACCGTTCTATAGTATTTATCTAACGACCCAATTATTTAAAAAAAATTGATAACTTATATTTATTGTAATGAAATACGATTCGAAATATTAATTAATTTCAAGGCACATAAATAAAGGTTTGTGTGTGAATTTTTTGAATATATGTCTTGAATATATAGAAAGGACTTTAAAACAAATGCAAATAATTCTAGGGTTGGTTGGTAAATATGTGGAAATTATGGGGTAGAAAGAAAAAGAAGAAGAAAATCTTCTTCGTTGTTGCTTTATACATACGCAGACACACACATGTGTTCATCTTTTTCCAAAAAATTCCAAAATAGAGAAGAGAAGAAGAAGAAGAAGCCAAAAATCAGATTTTGTTGGAAGCTTTTGTCGGTTTTGAAAGATCCAAGAGGTACCCACTCTTATCTATAAATCTTACTATTTCTTTTCTTCTCCTCTCCATCTTCATTTGAAGAAGATGAGAAACTCAAATGGGTTTTTATGGATAATGTGGAGAAATCTTTAGATCTTGAAGAATGATGGTGAAATGTAGTTGGAATCATCATTTTAAATCATGTTATTCAAGTTTTTACGAACTTTGGTGTGTTTTAGCTCAAAAACCCGAAATGGAGTTTTATGAACTCTCATTGATTCAAAAGGATGAAATAGTGTTTTTGATAGTTTTAATGAGTCTTAAAAGGTATATATATGTTTGGGAATGATTCAAAACCATTTATAATAAATGTGAGAAGTTTTGGTAGTTTTGAGCATTAAATCCGTAAGGCAGAAGGTGCAGACCTGCACACTCGAACTCGACGAATTCCCTGGTGAACTCGGCGAGTTGGC
Source organism: Centrapalus pauciflorus (assembly GCA_020465985.1). NCBI lineage: Eukaryota > Viridiplantae > Streptophyta > Magnoliopsida > Asterales > Asteraceae > Centrapalus > Centrapalus pauciflorus. The sequence continues at coordinate 74,581 of JAANYP010008419.1, forward strand.
CTTGAGTTTTGAAAGAAAATTTTTAAGTCAAAGTGTTCGGATGACTTGGGATCCGAATTTCGGATGGATTGGTCCGAAATTCGGTTGTGTCTTGAACTAAGTTCGGACCATATTTCGGTTGCAAGGAATCCGAAATTCGGATGGTTCCTGACCCGAATTCGGATGAGAACTCGGCGAGTTCGTTCCCTTACTCGGCGAGTTGAGCCCAGTTTTGGCCATTAATTGTAATTTTAATTAGTCCTTGGGATCTTTTGCCATAATAATTTATGACACCAATGATGAAGAATAATTAGACCGAAATAATTATTTTAGTTGACGCCGAAATTTATTTAAGTCCTACGGCTAGTGTATCCGGATCAAAGTTAAGAAATTTTAAGCTGTGAGACTTATAAATATTATATTATGAACCTATCTGTAGGAGTTTTGACGAGTTAAGTCACTTGGAGACTATCACTCATACCTTGACGAATATAACTCGGTTTTGAGGCCGAGAGCTTATTGTGCACCACTGTGAGTTCTAGCATTAATGTATTTATATGCATATCATGAATTGTATGTTATTGCTTTCGTATCATACTTGTCAGTTACATGCTTTGCCATCACATACATTATTGTTGTCATATTATCATTCGGTTGATAAGTTGTTGATCAGTCATTCGACCTCTCCGCTGAGACGGTAAGCTTGAGTGTGGTAACCTAGCGGAATCATAATGGTAAGCCTGTGTGTGGTAACCATTATTGCCTGTAAAACGATAAGCCTGTGGTCTGTGGTAATCGTATGACATCACTGTAAACTGCATATCGATAAGCCTGTGGTCTGTGGTAATCGAGCAGTAGATTGTAAACTCATTATACGGTAACCCTGTGTGTGGTAACTGCAATGTGGTAGCTTATTAGCCATTAGTTTGACTCCTAAGATTGTTTGTTATATTCATGGACTTGCATGGCATCTTTCATATATTGCATGGTACTTTAATCTAGAATCTCACTAAACAACTTTGTTGTTTACCCGTTAATTTATTATTCTTTTCAGGATCTGATAAGGGCAAAGGCCCGGCTGGTCGAAACTGATAGACACTGATTGGAGCATGGTTAGGAGCTCCATATTTTGTTGATGATTGGGGTGGGAGTAGCAGACTTCCATTTTGGACATACGCGAATTAGTTAATGTTTGTTAATTAGTTTGTAATTAAATTGATGAGTTAACATTATGACCCCAATTACAATGCTTCGTGATTTCCGACACTCTGTTGTGTCATATGCAAAGTGTTTGGAATCACGTTGCTGATTATTAAAGTATTTAAAGTTTTAATTTGACCGTATTTTTGCAAGTACTTTGTATAAATTAATGTATAATGGTATCGAAATACTCGTATAAGTTGTTTGGGTGTTTCTATTTGGTATTAGAGATGGAGCTCATAGACAGAGTATAGTCAACGATACTCTACTCTGAGCACGGTTTCAGATGTTGGTATTAACCCACCTATGCGGCAATATTATAACAAATTCAATTGACCTTTGACCTTGGATGGGATAATATTGGGTAGACTTTTAAGCTTTTAAATTGATGAAAGTATAATTATATATACGTATAAATATCATGAGTACAATTGGGTGTGAAAGAAGTGTTGAACCGACCTGTAACTGTTGGTTGCAGACAATGTCAGATAACCAGTCAAATCTTGTTCTACACCAGGAGGTAGAACATCCAAATGATGGGGGAGACAGAGATCAGTCTCAAGATTATGAAAGTGAATCCAGTTTCCGTACTGGTGGAGGGTCTAGAGAGGACCAGATGATGCAAATGATGGCTCAGATGCTAGAGCAAAATCGCCAGCAGAATGAGCTAATGGTCAAGTTACTTGCTTCTTAGAACGTGCAAGGAAAGAAAAATAATGCTGAAGGGGAGCAAGCAAGTAACGATAATACTGAAGTCGCTGGAAGCGGAAGCAGGGCTGAAAGGCCTAAGAAAGATAAAGAATGAAAGCACGGCTCTTCTAAGTCAAAAAGGGGAATGTCGTATAAGAATTTCATCGGGTGTCGTCCTCCATCGTTCAATGGACGGGCAACTACTGTGGAGGCCTTGGACTGGATCAAGGCAATTGAGAAATTATTCCGAGTCACCGACGTCAGCAATGACAAAAAGGTGCAGTACGTAGCTGCACAATTTATGGGTCCTGCTTTAACTTGGTCGGATTCTGAAGCGGAGAATTTGGGTTTGGATGCTGTGGCTAAGATGACCTGGGAAGAGTTCAAAACCAGATTTGACAAACAATTCTGTCCGGCTGTTGCAGTGCAGAAGATAAAAAGAGACTTTCTTACGTTTCAGCAAGGAGATTTATCAGTGGACGATTATCTGATCGAGTTTAACTCGAAAGCGATGTTTGTGGGGACGGTAATTGCTGATGAAAAGCAAAAGACCGACTATTTTGTAGAAGGACTGCGAAGCGAGATTTGCGAGATGGTGACTGTTCGCGAAGTGGAATCATTCGAGAAGGCTGTGCAGTATGCGCGATTACGGGAGTATGAATTGTTCCGTAAGGAACAAGAATCGACTGGATCGAAGAAAGCGAAGGTTGAGTCTTCGCCGGGGACGTTTAAACAACCTCAACAATCGTTCTCAAAGAACGTGGACTCTCGTTCACGTTCCCAATCTTCTAGACACTCGAAGAAGCCTGCTAATTCCAACAACTTTCAGTCCAAATCTCAGTTTTCGAATTCGGTGCACTTGTAACCGATGCGGGAAACTTCACCGTGGGGAATGTTTGTTCCCTATTGTTTGTCATGGATGTGGAGAAGAGGGACACATACGTCCTGCATGCCCTAAATGTAGTGATGCGTGCTACGAATGTGGCCAGGTGGGCCACCACGCTCGGAATTGCCCGAAAAAGAAGTCGGCGGCATCTGAAAGTGAAGGCTCAGTTGCAAAGCCTAGCTATGTTGGTGGTTCCTCCTAATCAAAGGGGAATCCGGCTAAGCCTCAAGCCAGAGTCTACCTGATTACTGCTGCCGAGGCGCAAGATGTGCCGGATGTCGTAACCGGTACTTTTCTTCTAAATTCTTTACCTGCTGTAATATTGTTTGATTCCGGTGCAAGCGTGTCTTTTATTTCTAAAACATTTGCACGAAAGTTAGATGTTGTACCTCTTTGATGCCTTACCCTCTATCTGTTGATATGGCGAGTGGGAAATCAGTCTGCGCCACCCAAATATATTATGACTTTGTGTTGACCTTAGATGGACATGATTTTGATATCGACCTTGTCCCCATAGACACTAAAGAATTTGATATAATAGTTGGCATGGATTGGTTAGCCAATAATCTGGCCACTATTGCTTGTGCTAAGAGAATTGTTCGTTTGTTCACGCCGGAAGGCGGAGAAATATTTGTGTATGGGAATAGACGAAAAAGGGAAGCCGCAGTGATTTCGGTAGCTAAGGCTCGGAAAAATTTAAGTAAAGGTTGTCAATGCTTCTTGGCTTGTGTGTTGAATACTAAGAAAGAAGGAAAAACCTCAAGGATGTGCCAGTGGTTAATGAATATCCCGATGTGTTTCCTGATGACTTACCGGGATTACCACCGGACCGATCTGTAGAGTTTTGGATCGAGTTAGTGCCGGGAGCTGCACCAATTGCGCGTGCTCCGTATCGTTTAGCGCCTTCGGAAATGAAAGAAATGATGGCGCAATTGGAAGAATTACTAGAAAAAGGGTTCATTCGGCCGAGTACCTCGCCTTTGGGTGCTCCGGTTCTATTCGTACGAAAGAAAGACGGAACCTTGCGAATGTGTATAGATTATAGAGAACTGAACAAAGTGACTATAAAGAATAAGTATCCTTTGCCTCGTATTGATGACTTGTTTGATCAACTACAAGGAGCTGCTTATTTCTCGAAGATAGACCTTCGTTCAGGGTATCACCAGCTTAAAGTTCCTGAAGAAGTTGTGCCGAAAACTGAGTTTCGGACCCGATATGGACATTACGAGTTCTTAGTGATGTCTTTTAGGCTCACTAATGCCCCCGCGGCTTTTATGGACTTAATGAATCGTGTGTGTCGTCCAATGCTTGAGAAGTCAGTCATAGTGTTTATTGATGATATCTTAGTATATTCCAAGACGGAGGAGGATCATGCAGTTCGTCTGAGACAATTGCTTGAACTTCTTCGCAGCGAACAGTTGTATGCTAAATGTTCGAAATGTGAATTTTGGTTACGGCAAGTGCAATTTCTAGGACATGTCATATCTTGGGAGGGTGTTTCTGTGGATCCTTCCAAGATTGAAGCCATTAAAAGTTGGGAAGCGCCTAGAAATGTTGTTGAGATTCGTAGTTTCCTTGGATTGGCCGGCTATTACCAACGATTTATCCAAGATTTCTCCAAAATAGTCGTCCCACTCACTTCGTTGACTCGTAAGAATGCGAAGTTTGTGTGGGAAGAGCCACAGAATGCAGCATTTCAAACTCTGAAGAGTCGACTAACCGATGCTCCGGTACTTGCGTTGCCGGAAGGGAACGAAGATTTTGTTGTTGATAGCGATGCTTCGATAAATGGATTGGGTTGCGTGTTAATGCAACGGGGAAAAGTGATATCTTACGCTTCGAGACAATTAAAGGATTAGGAAAAGAGTCGTCCGACCCATGACTTGGAGTTAGATGTTGTCACGTTTGCTTTAAAAATCTGGCGACATTATCTGTATGGCACTAGGTGCCAGTTGTTTACTGATCATAAGAGTTTGAGACATATCTTTGATCAGAAAGAGTTAAATATGCGACAGAGACGTGCCGTGGAATTGATCAAGGATTATGACTGTGAAATCCTTTACCACCCTGGAAAGTCCAATGTAGTGGCTGACGCCTTAAGCCGAAAGAGATATCCGGAAGAAACTTGTTATGCGTTAACGCATGTAGTTGTAACTTCTTCTATCCTTGATGACATTCAAAAGTGGCATATCGAGGGCCTTAAGGAAGAAAATATTAAAGCTGAAAGAATGGTTGGTCCGAGTGTATTGTTAACCGAAGGTAGAAATGGTCTGAAAATGTTTAGAGATCGCATTTGGGTGCCTAAGATCGGCGACGTGCGCAAGACAATTTTAGAAGATGGTCATAATTCGAAGTTCTCAATTCACCCCCGGAGCTCTAAAATGTATCAGGATTTGAAATCTGAATATTGGTGTCCCGGAATGAAGCAAGAGGTTGGTAATCATGTTGAAAGGTGTTTGACTTGCTTGCGAGTCAAGGCCAAGCATCAAAAACCATCTGGAAATTTGCAACCACTCGAGATACCTGAATGGAAGTGGGATCACATCACGATGGATTTTGTGGTAAAGCTTCCGAAGACCCAAAGGCAACATGATGCTATCTAGGTTATTGTGGATCGAATGACGAAATCCGCACACTTTTTGCCGATACGAGAAAACTTTCCTTTGGAAAGATTGGCGCGAATATAATTGATAATTTATATTTATTGTAATGAAATACGATTCGAAATATTAATTAATTTCAAGGAACATAAATAAAGGTTTGTGTGTGAATTTTGTGAATATATGTCTTGAATATATAGAAAGGACTTTAAAAGAAATGCAAATAATTCTAGGGGTTGGTTGGTAAATATGTGGAAATTATGGGGTAGAAAGAAAAAGAAGAAGAAAATCTTCTTCCTTGTTGCTTTATACATACGCAGATGTGTGTGTGTGTTCATGTTTTTCCAAAAAATTCCAAAATAGAGAAGAGAAGAAGAAGAAGAAGCCAAAAATCAGATTTTGTTGGAAGCTTTTGTTAGTTTTGAAAGATCCAAGAGGTACCCACTCTTATCTATAAATCTTACTATTTCTTTTCTTCTCCTCTCCATTTTCATTTGAAGATGATGAGAAACTCAAATGGGTTTTTATGGATAATGTGGAGAAATCTTTAGATCCTGAAGAATGATGGTGAAATGTAGTTGGAATCATTATTTTAAATCATGTTATTCAAGTTTTTACGAACTTTGGTGGGTTTTAGCTCAAAAACCCGAAATGGAGTTTTATGAACTCTCATTGATTCAAAAGGATGAAATAGTGTTTTTGATAGTCTTAATGAGTCTAAAAAGGTATATATATGTTTGGGAATGATTCCAAACCATTTATAATAAATGTGAGAAGTTTTGGTAGTTTTGAGCATTAAATCCGTAAGGCAGAAGGTGCAGACCTGCACTCGAACTCGAAGAATTCCCTGGTGAACTCGGTGAGTTGGCCTAGAGTTTTGAAAGAAAATGTCTAAGTCAAAGTGTTCGGATGACTTGGGATCCGAATTTCGGATGGATTGGTCCGAAATTCGGATGTGTCTTGAACTAAGTTCGGACCATATTTCGGTTGGAAGGAATCCGAAATTCGGATTGTTCCTGACCCGAATTCGGATGAGAACTCGGCGAGTTCGTTCCCTTACTCGGCGAGTTGAGCCCAGTTTTGGTCAGAAATTGTAATTTTAATTAGCCCTTGGGATCTTTTGCCATATTAATTTATGACACCAATTATGAAGAATAATTAGACCGAAATAATTATTTAAGTTGACGCCGAAATTTATTTAAGTCCTACGGCTAGTGTATCCGGATCAAAGTTAAGAAATTTTAAGCTGTGAGAGACTTATAAATACTATATTATGAACCTATCTGTAGGGGTTTTAACGGGTTAAGTCACTTGGAGACTATCACTCATACCTTGACAAATATAACTCGGTTTTGAGGCCGAGAGCTTATTGTGCACCACTGTGAGTTCTAGCATTACTGTATTTATATGCATATCATGAATTGTATGTTATTGCTTTCGTATCATACTTGTCATTTACATGCTTTGCCATCACATACATTATTGTTGTCATATTATCATTCGGTTGATAAGTTGTTGATCAGTCGTTTGACCTCTCCGCTGAGATGGTAAGCCTGAGTGTGGTAACCTAGCGGAATCATAACGGTAAGTCTGTGTGTGGTAACCATTATTGCCTGTAAAACGATAAGCATGTGGTCTGTGGTAATCGTATGACATCACTGTAAATTGCATATTGATAAGCCTGTGGTCTGTGGTAATCGAGCAGTAGATTGTAAACCCATTGTACGGTAAGCCTGTGTGTGGTAACCGCAATGTGGTAGCTTATTAGCCATTAGTTAGACTCCTAAGATTGTTTGTTAAATTCATGACATTGCATGGCATCATTCATATATCGCATGGTACTTTAATCTAGAATCACACTAAACAACTTTGTTGTTTACCCGTTAGTTTATTATTCTTTTCAGGATCTGATAAGGGCAAAGGCCCGGCTGGTCCAAACTGATAGACACTGATTGGAGCATGGTTAGGAGCTCCATATTTTGTTGATGATTGGGGTGGGAGTAGCAGACTTCCATTTTGGACATACGCGAATTGGTTAATGTTTGTTAATTTGTTTGTAATTAAATTAATGATTTTAACATTATGACCCCAATTACATTGCTCTGTGATTTCCGACACTCTGTTGTGTCATATGCAAAGTGTTTGGAATCACGTTGCTTGATTATTAAAGTATTTAAAGTTTTAATTTGACCGTATTTTTGCAAGTACTCTGTATAAATTAATGTATAATGGTATCGAAATACTCGTATTAGTTGTTTGGGTGTTTCAATTTATCCATTACGTTGGTTAGTAACTCTTTTCTCCAAGTCACATGCTTGTAGAAACCCGAATTCATATACCAAATGGATTTCCCCTGTAACTTTAATTTAGCTAGGAAGCAAACATAATACATTATAAATAGTTTTGAAAAACGGGAGATAAATCCATAACAGTAATCTTAAAATGACATGCGAACTGTGTCGCGATAGCTACGGGTCATGATTTAAGGGCACAGGAGCCAAACACATTGTGTCACGGTTTTGTACTGAGATGCAAAGAAACCTCTTCCTTGAAGAATGGGTTTGTAGTCTGAATTAACTAGAAGCCTTGTCATTGAGGTAGAAGTCTTGATCTGGAGTAACCATGAACCATCAGCATCATATCACACTACTTTGGGTACCCATTGGAGAATGGGTCCTTTCTTGTTAGGAATTCTAATTTCACATATTATATTACCAGATTTAGAAACCCATATTGCTTTTTTGTGTGGACCTGATGTTGAACCTTTTGGCACCTATTTGAATATGGGGCCTACTGGCTTTGAAACCTTAAGCGATGAATTCCCCTTTAATTTAGGAGGTTTTACATTTACCTTTGGTTCGACCTTAGGCGGACTACACGCTTTGTTTTCAGAAGGGGCCGGTGATGCACTCTTTTTAATTTCGTTTTTCCAAACTCGTTTCACAGGATATGGAACGTATTTTTAGTAGAAATCTTACTATCAACACTTACAAGAATGTCTGTGGGTAGGGCATGATATACAAAATGTTCTTCTTTGTGAGCAGCTGCCTTTCTCTCTCTCTCTCTCTCTCTATCTCTCTCTCTCTCTCTCTCTCTCCTTATCATCCTGAGGACGTTGTCGTTCTTTGGCACTTGGGATTGGAGGAACAATAGTAGTAACTTCAGGAATGTCAGAGTAAACAATGGCTGGTCCTATTTTGAAGAATTGAATCATTAGATGCCCCATGGGTTGCATGCTCATAAATTTCAAGAACCGTTTTTTTCGTTGCTCATATTCGTCTGGATAGAGAATAGGTGGTGTTTTCTCAGTGCGTAATACAATAGCTTCTTTAGACATGATGAAAGGTGGAAGTAAGTGTGATGAAAAGTGATCTTGTGGAGTTGAAACTGAATTTCAGATTAAGAATCCGAAGTTCGGGTAATGACATGAAGTTAGCATGGGTGATGAAGTTCAAATGGAACTTCGGGTGGCAAGGATATGAAGTTTCGTAAGGGATACGAACTTTTGATGTAGGGGTCCGATGTTCGTGTGATGAACCGAGAGAAAGTTCAAGTGTAAACCAAGCGAATCGCACGAAGTTTGGATGGTAGGAATCGAAACTTCGGATGAGAGACAAGTTTAACAAATATGGCAGAATAAGCACAAATAGACAATTAAATAAAGAGACCCGAAGTTTGGATGAAAGTAGAGTAGACCCAAAGTTTGATATCCGGAGATAGGATCCGAAGTTCAGATCCAAAGTTACACTTGGGGTAAAACGTTTATGTAACAGTACCAGTTCAAAGAACAAAAATTATATTTTGGTCAAATGTTTGTTTTAAACCTAAAAAATTGGTACTGAAGTGCTCGGAATAATTTTTAAAAAAACTTTTGTGAACAAAGTTTACCTAAAAACACCTAAGTAAGAGGATTTTTTTAGCAAAAAAGTGTGTGAAAGCGACGAACAACGTTCAACAGTGAATAAGTCTATATTTGACAGATTGAAACCCTAAAACACATATTAAATGAACCTATTAAGCTCGAAAATAATCAGGTTACAGGTATCGATCATAACTAGGGCAAAGTACAAGCAAAACAAAAAATTAAAGACGGATTTTGAAGGAAAAACCTTAGGTTTTGCGATGAACAGCGACAGCAGTGAAAAACTCCCTTAAATATGATGCAAATCAGTTGAAATCCACTCCAATGGCTCTGATACCAGTTGTAGTAATGATCTCAGAAAATATAAACTCACAATGATTATGTAATGATTCTAAGGCAGAAATAAGCAATGACAAAGAGAATAAATTCTATCAATGTCTGACCAAATTTCCAGCTACCAAATTGTTATTCAATATATTAAAGTGATACACAAAACCCTAGGCATATGTTCCTTTTATACCTAGGCGTAACTTAGTGGGGTTTACACAAAATACCCCTCAACTTTATACTAAAACGAAAATTACTTAGAAAGGAAATAATTACATATTATTACAAAATAAACCCACAACATTGAAATACTAAATCCAACATTATCTTTCATATGTGGACTCCGATAATGCAGAAAACTACGTGACAGACATATATATCACTATTATGGTCTAACCAGAACCGGAAGACCTACCCAATGAGCAAACCATCTGTAGTTTGTGTGGGTGAGGGTCTTTAGGTCTATCTAGGTGGGAAGTGTAAGCTATCATGGGATACTGACATGGTTGAGCAGAGGTAAAATTTAAATGAGAGGGGTGTATTGACAAGAGATGGTGGTGCATCAATTCATGCTTTCGCTACAAAACTGACTGAATATATCATGAAAAGTGAGCTGGTAGAGCTTTGTTGAAAAATAGTGAGAGCTGAGAGTTGAGAAAGGATCTGAAGAAGAGATAATCCTACCTACATCTTCATAATCAAAGCTTTCAAAGCATTTTGAAAATACTAGTTGTTCTTCTCATAATAATTCTTCCAAGAAAAATAACAAGTATTATCAGAAACAGACAAGTACCGGATAAAATTTTAGAAAGAAAAGTTTACATAATTTTGTTCGTTCAGATGCAACTTTCTTTCATAAATTAGATATTCAATTTTCTCTTACGAAAAGGAATTTTTTTTTCTAACTTTGACAAAGAGGAAAAGAATTTTGTTTTGTAATGGGTACCTAAACCTGTGATGAAGTGGGTACCTAAATTTTGCAAACAAGACTGGATCTAAAGCACCAACTACTCTGTTATCTTTCAAAAGATTTTAACTTCAATAATCACGGAGACATTGAACATTTCTATCAATATATCATATGGATATTATTGATATTGAAACAAGGAAGACACTTTCTGTAGTCTCTGACTTCATTTGTATGCACGTTATGTCTAGAGCTGATTATATGCACTTTTATGATACATCAAGTATTACATTCTGTGTGACGATAAAATACTAGTCCAAAATGACTAAGCTGAAACAAATAATAGTTAACATCAAGTTCTTAGTTACAAATTAATGTGTTTCAGTTTTCTCAACTCACGTTGAAAAGCTTTGACTTTGTTTGTTTCTATGAGGAGAGCGTATCATTTTGAAGGGGAGTCATTGATTTATATAGAATAGGGGGAGAGAACATATGTGTAAGAGATATTGTTTTGAGAAGGAGATAAAATTTGTTATAATTTTAAGTTTGTAAATTTGTTGTATTTAAGAGAGAGAAATGTTTTTTTTAGTGTAATATTTCCGAAGTTGTAATGTTTCTCAATGTATTCATTTTTTGATGTTCTAATTTTACTGCATCTGTGTCTCTCAAGATTTTGCATGATGATCATAGCTCTTACGATCATCATGAGGGAAAAAAGGTTGAATTTCAGTGACTCTGCTGAATAGCTTGTACACAACTGCAACAACTATTGAAGAGTATTAAAGAGAAATACTAAAGGTTTTGAAGTTGAAGAGTACAAGAAAACGAAGTTCTTTGTTGTTAATGTAGTCCCTATCAGTTATCATGCACTCACAACAATAAACAATAATATAATCGATTCACACAAAGAGAATAATCTCAATCCTTGTTGAACACTGTCAGAGAGAATAAAACAACAGCCGCCGCTTTTTCTAATATGAAACGTGAATAATGACAAAAAGCTGCGGAAACCCTAGGCAAGGTTTCCTTTCAATATAAAAGAAACTTTGAAGGGTTTGCAACCTATACCCCTCAACTTCTAAATAAATGAAACAACTTACAAAGAAAAGAAAAGAAATTACATCGAAATGAAATACAACTATTACAAAATAGAACCCACAGGATTAAAATTTAATATTTAACAATCTCCCTTTTGTCAATCACTGTGGATGATGGCAGGCTTGCTCATAGGACTCTTGCATGACAAGTACTACATCGAATCTTTTGGTAACTTGGCGAGCATGCACCCTGTCATTTATTAGCTCAATTGCGTTGAGGATGTCCTGTATCTCCTTAGGCTTTTTATGAGGTCTGAAACCCTCTGTGCATCATCCTTTTGGAGTCTCCCATTCAACTATGCTCTTAATAAATAGAGAGTGCCATCAGAGTAACAAGACAACTCCCCAAACCGCAAGAACCTCTTCTGCCCATGTTTATCCGAAAAATACAACTCCCTATTCAGCTCCCATGTAGACTCGATAATAGGTTGATGGTCGATGCCAAAAAAATGTTTGGTCTGGAGCCATGAGTCCCACCTTAACTAGATAGATCTCAATAGCCATTTGAAAATCTCATAAGCACATAATGATAGAAAGTCGCCTCATGCTTATGGTTAACGTTGCTAGAGCTGTGACTTGACTCAATCACTCAATCGCCCCTTAACTTTATTCTTTAGTTTATTGTGCATCGTTTCGATGTCATTAGGGTTCATGAAGTCAAGATCACTCTCGTGTATCAGTTGCGATGGCCCGTCTTCTCATTTGATATCGAATGATGGTGTGAACAGACGGGCCCTTTTGTTCATTGAAATTGATACAATATTCATTATCTTTGATTTCGACCAATATTCAGATTTTGGCCTTGTTTCCCTCAGCATCATTTGATTATATACAGCTTGTTTAGCTTTTGAGGCATCACTCAGTTACATCAGCAGGCGTTTTCTGTACATACCAGGCTTTTTCATGAAAACAACCTTGAACATTTCTACAAGATAGGGCTCCAGAAAGTCCTCTAATTTCAAATTCATTAAGTATTGTTTAAGCAGTTGGACTGGTGGAGCCTGAACTTCAGCAGCAGGAATTTCGAGCATTTTATAGACTCGACCCTAGTGGTCGAGCCTTAGAGAATCTCTCTCCTTAGCAGGTAGAAAATGCACCTTGCCTTTAGAGAACCATGTCACCCAATCAAAGTCCCCCTTTTCATATCTTAGAGAAGGATCATGAATCTCTTGAAAACAATCCACAACTCGTGTACCTAAAGGTTCTGAAGTTTCAGCTGGTGGAATTTGGGTTTGTGGGGGGTGTGGTAGGTTTTGTTGTAGGCTTTTCAACAGAAGAAGGGGAAGGGGCTTTTAGGGCTGATAGGATTTCTTCTTGCGGAACGTGAGTGGGTGAATTTAGAAAGTCAATGGATGAGGAGGTTCTTTGTGGAGACTCCGGTTATGGTTTAGGTATTTTTATGGTTCATCTCGGTCGATCTCTGAGTCTGAATCAGACAGTATGATGACATCGACAGGTTGAGACTCATATACCACCATTGCCATCGTCAAATCTTTAGTCTCTTTGACCCTCTGTGGCACTTGTCAATTTCTCCCCACTTTCTTTGCATTTGGCTCCCCCTACACCCTATACTTCTCCCTCAGGATAACCAGGGTCTTCCTGGTCATCATGTTTGCATTTTAGAGACTCAGCTTGAGGTCGGCTGTGACAACTGTCAACTTTGTGTTTCAGGTTAGACCCTAATTTACCTACTAAATTACTTTTCGAATACTCAATTAGTTATTTAGACTTTCAATTGGAACCTAAGTTGCAGACATTTGCTAAACCTCAATAGATTACTTAGTTTTCTGCGTTCGGCGTATAAATTTCTGATAATTTTCTTACAATGCCGAATATATAATTAATGGTTAGACATAACAAGCTATTAATGATTCAAAATACAAAGACACATAATTTTGAATTCACTTAGTAATTAAAGTAAACATAAGTAACAAATTTAATCAAAGATTTGAAGAAAGACATTCGTGTTGTGCTATTTTAACTAAAATAGCAAAAAACTTATACAAGTTTACATAATTAGTAATAAATAAGAGAAACATAAATTTGAAAATAAAAATTTTATAAATATAAATTTCACATGCCAAAAAGTTACTTATGTCACAAACTAGTAAGAAAATGAGCATAAACTTTACTCTTTATGCACAAACAAGCAACCAACTCTTAAATACATATATTTACAACTTTATAGGGAAAAAACAATAATAATAAATCTGAATTTCAACCTTTAAGGGCCAGCCAAGAGAAAAGAAAAAAGAAAATAAAAAGTGTGATTTTTTCTATAAAAACCACTTCAATACTCCATCTCTTCATCATATTCAATCCACTCATTCTCTCTCTTGTTTCTCTCACTAAAACTCAATCTGTAGAAAATCCAGCCAGTAACACCTTCATTTGAACTCTTCAAGTGTGAATCAAAAGGTACAAACATATGTTCATCCATCTAGCATGAACACTACCCTCAAACTTCATCTTTTTACAAGTTTTCTTGTTATTTCTTCTACTTTTCTTCTATTTTTCTTCAAGACACGTTTTTTTACTTTTCAAAAACCTTCTTGAATCTTGATGTTTGTAGATTGTTCATCAAAGACATGAAATGTGTCTAAAAATGATGAAAATCCATGATCAAACTCATGTCAAGAACAAGAAGAAGGCTAAATGAACTCAAAAATGCACATGCATGGTGAAGCTAGGTTCAAACACTAAATATCCCACGCTCTTTGAGTCTTATGTGGGCTATATGTGTTATGAAGATACCTCACACCATTTTTATGCAGAAAATTGAGTGCAAAACCTTAAAAATTCGGATATATATGCATGCAAGTGTTTGATCTTCAAAGAAAATGCATGTGTCTTCAAGGTGTTTCTGAGAGCTTTCCACTCATCACTTTAAATAGTCATATCTCACTCATTATAGCTCCAAATGACCTGATTTCTTTTCTGGATATTAATTTAATGAGTTAGCTTTCCAACCCATCTAGTTTCAAGAGAATCCATTTTGATTTGGATATGAAAACGTATTTTTAAAATTAAGTGTGCAAAAAGTAAAAATCTGGCAGAATGTTCATGTGACTTGTAAATACCATGACTCTGAAAATAATGCTCCAAATAACTCGAATCCACTTCTATAACTTAGTTTTATGAGTTAGCTATGAAATGGTTGTGGTCTCACTCAAATACATTGAGGTTTGTCCCTCCAAACAGTCCAAGCAAGAAAGGTGTGCAATCTACCAAAATCTTCCTAAAACACTGAAGTTTAACAGAAAAAAAATATTATGACGTGATCAAAACTTTAAATATACGAAAAAGGCTTGCAAAATGAGGTCATCAAATCTGGACAGATTGTGTTTTGTCCACTATCCCTTTGCAATCATATACTTGGTCTTATACTGAGATACTTCATAAAAATCAATCATGTATCCTACTTTATTCCATTCATTTTATTTATTCTAACTCCATGCAAAATAAAAAGTAAACTATAAACAAAAATATTCCATACATCTAAAGGATTTAATAACAAATATGACATTGTATGAAAATATAAAAGAAACCAAGTATAATCTATGGTTTTAAAGGTTTAAAAATACAAACTTACATAGAATCCCACCATGTGTTATAGGCGGACGTTAGACATGTTTAGGATTCAAACCTTGCAAACGTCACCGTTCACTCGAAGTGATATGAGTATTCACAACCCCTTTTTATTACTTTTAACGTTTTGGGGGAAATGCGTGTCACACTCTTAAAAATTTCATGTATAATTACAGACTTGCTTATCATTATGCATGCCAACTATCGATATACTTTCAAACTCGTTTATGCTATGCATGCAAACGTGGTTGTGGTTATACTTTTGAATTTTACATTGTTATGATACTCTTTGCACTTGGTATGTATGTAATCTTGATTAGTGAATGAAACCGAAACACCGGTCTACTCATTAACTCACTTTATCGAGCCGAATATAACTATTGATATCAATACTTGGTGGTCACCCACTCACGGTGTACAACGTGGAGTGTTCCTTTCTCATACTATACCCATAAGACGGGGTCCTTGGACTTAGGTTTGAGTAGGAGGTGCTATTCTGTAATTTTGCATACAACGGGTTACCATGTGGCACACCACGTAACCAACACTCAAATTTTGACATGTTTTATACTATGTAAAATAGATTGTTCGTTTTTACATAAACCATGAAATCACCAACAATTTTCAATAGTTGACCTTTTTTAGCACGCTTTTCAGGGAATCAAGCTTATAAATCAGATCACTACGATATACATGTTTTGGTGTGCTTGAAGAAGTCTTCACATTTTTATTAAGCACTTTATTAATTGACGTTTCGATATGGTTGTAACCATAAAACAATTTCCTTTAAATTTGTATGTAAAACTTTTACTATGTATGGTATTTGATCTTTAACTTATGCTTTGATCACAACACTGTTACATCTCGTGTTTCCGCTTTAGCAGGGTGTGACAGTTTTTGGTATCAGAGCCTAAGGTTATAGAGAATACCAAGTATTTCATTTGAAAATTTTTAAACTATAACCACTAGCTCAGAACATCGTTTCTAAACTATTTTACATATTACTAGTTTAATTAAGTCAAGTGTAGCATCATCGGATCGTAATTAAACAAAGCTTGATCAACTTTGTTTAACCATGACAAGATGATGCATGACTTGAAGTGATTACACTAGGAGTATGTTTCTCAAAAAAAAAATTTACTACAAATAGTTTTATAAAACCTTCATCTTGTTTGTGTGTGTGATCATTGCATATTACCATCAACACCCTATGCCGATTGAAATGATTAAGCATACACAATTATGTAAGGAAATATTCACGAGTCGATATAACCATATGAAAGGTGCCAAGGATAGTCGTTCGGCTTGGTTGTTGGATTTTTTGAAAGGCATATGCCGAAAGGATCCTGCCTCCAGATCGACCTGACTGGCCATTCATTGTTGGTAGTCAAAAGTGAATATTTTATACCCTTAGGCCAAATGTTTAGCAATTTCATACATAAAACATATATGCCGATATCGTTATTAATCAAATATGTTTGGGCCTTAGTAATTAAGTATGCTTATATATATATATATATATATATATATATATATATATATATATATATATATATATATATATATATATATATATATATATATATATATATATATATATATATATATATATATATATAGCTTCATGGAGAAGTCCGGTTCATCCCGCTTTAGCCCCCCGAGTACACACCCATGAGCGATAGCGAGGATTTGTCTAGAAACCTCGATACTTCAGATGAGGATCCTAGTGAAGCTCAATCTATTGAGCAGTCATACCATCTACACTCGCCTGTTAGACCTCAACCCCCATGCAACGTCAAGGTCTTCGGATCAAGCACACTGCAAGAAAGAGGGTCCCAGTTCCGATATCAAACAGAGCTGGACCTAGTGCACCACAGCCAGCAACTTCCCGTCCACCACCAATTGCTATAGGAAGACCTATGCCAGAAGTTAGAAGGCCATATGAGGAGACCCAACAACTCGAGGCCCTTAAGTCTGAACTGGAGTAGGTTAGAGGCACATTGGCACATCACGATATGTGCAGACAAGCTTGATGGAAATGGTCGAGCATTTGATGACAGCCTAAGAGATGATTATGTAATTGAGTTTGCTAACAGTCTAGAAACTACTGTGAAAGACGTACTGTTAGGATGTACCTTAAGAACTGAATGATAAGTTATTCAATATCGATCTAATCCCAATTGAATTAGGAAGCTTTGATGTAGTTGTGGGAATGGATTGGTTATCCAGAAACCAAGCAGAAATTTGTTGCTCCGAAAAGGTTATCAAATTACCTTTTCAAGAAGGAGAAACCCTTATCATACAGGAGATAAACCCAATAGGAGCTTGAAGATTGTGTCTGGTATAAAGATTCAAAGGTTCCTTTAGGAAAAAGTGTTGTGCTTTCCTAGCACATGTTGTCGACAAGAGGGTTAAGGAGAAGCAAATTCAGGATATTCCGGTGGTGAAAGATTACCCCGAAGTATTTCCAGAAGATTTACCCGGTTTACCCCCATTGAGACAAGTCGAATTCCATATCGACTTAACTCCTGGAGCAGCTCCGGTAGCCAAATCACCATATCGTTTGGCACCAGCTGAGATGAAGGAGTTATCAGCTCAACTTCAAGAACTTCTTGACAAGGGCTTTATCCGGCCAAGCTCTTCTCCTTGGGGAGCTCCGATTTTGTTTGTCAAAAAGAAAGACGGATCTTTTCGAATGTGCATCGACTATAGAGAGCTGAACAAGCTGACGATTAAGAACCGATACCCCCTACCGCGGATTGACGATCTATTTGATCAGTTGCAGGGTGCAACATACTTTTCAAAAATAGACCTTCGATCTGGTTATCATCAATTGAGGGTCCGAGAGGAGGATGTTCCTAAAACAGCTTTCCGAACACGTTATGGGCATTACGAGTTCCTAGTCATGCCCTTTGGATTGACAAATGCTCCAGCTGTGTTTATGGACCTAATGAATAGGGTATGTAGACCATATCTGGACAAGTTTGTCATAGTCTTTATAGATGACATACTAATCTATTCTAAGGACAAGGAAAGCCATGAGCAACATCTGAGGATAGTTTTAGAAATGATTTTGAAGGAAAAGTTGTACGCTAAGTTGTCTAAGTGTGACTTCTGGATTAGGGAAGTACGTTTTCTTGGTCACGTGGTTAACAAAGAAGGAATCCATGTTATCCGACAAAGATTGAGGCAATCAAGAAATGGGAAGCACCAAGGACCCCAACAGAAATTCGCCAATTCTTAGGGTTGGCGGGTTACTATCGGCGATTTATCGAAAATTTCTCAAAAATCGCCCAACCGCTAACATCATTAACGCAGAAGGAAAGAAAGTTTGAATGGGGAAAATCGCAGGAAGAGGCATTTCAACTTTTAAAAGACAAGTTATGCAATGCTCCAATTTTGGCATTACCAGAGGGAACTGACGGGTTTGTAGTTTATTGCGATGCTTCACATCAAGGTCTAGGATGTGTATTGATGCAAAAAAGATAAAGTTATTGCCTATGCTTCAAGACAGTTGAAAGTTCACGAGAAGAATTATACAACTCAAGATTTGGAGTTAGGAGTAGTAGTTTTCGCACTATAAAACTGGAGACATTATTTCTACGGCACAAGATGCACTATATTCACCGATCACAAGAGTTTGCAGCACATTCTTGACCAAAAGATGCTCAACATGAGGCAAAGGAGATGGGTTGAGTTGCTTAGTGACTACGATTGTGAAATCGATACCACTCGGGCAAGGCTAATGTAGTAGCCGATGCCTTAAGCAGAAAGGAGAAGGTGAAACCTGCGAGGGTGCGAGCACTTGGATTAATGGTGCAAGACTTTGTTAGAAAAACCAACTTGATGGATTTTCTTAGTGATTTTGAATGTGAAGTGAAAAGTCACCAAGAAGGGGCTGATGTAGTGGCTGGCATGTCAAGGAGAAATGAGGGGATCCAGTCGGTATGTATCTTAGCAACAATTATGCAAGTACAAACCAGTCTAAAGACAAAAATCCTTGAGGCACAATAAGAAGCAATGAGGACAGAAAACGTAAAGGATGAAGAATTGCGTAATTTGGAGCGAAGATTTGAGTCCAAATCAGATACTTTATTTCAAAAATCGAATCTGGATTCCTAAAATTGGCAATGTTAGGAATGTGGTTCTAATCGAAGCTCATAAATCCCGATACTCCATACACCCAGGGTGTGACAAGATGTACAAAGATGTGAAAGAATATTACTGGTGGCCGGGAATGAAGATAGACATTGCCTCATATGTAAGTAAATGTCTAACCAGTGCAAAGGTCAAGGCTAAACACCAGAATCCCTCAGGACTGTTGCAACAAACGAAAATTCTTCAGTGGAAATGGGAAAGAATTACAATGGACTTCGTTACATGGCTGCCTAAGACCGCCAAAGGACATGATTCCATTTGGGTCATCATGGATCGATTGACAAAATCAGCACATTTCATAGCCATTCGTGATAGCTACAAGATGGAAAAGCTCGCGCAGATATACATTAACGAAATTGTTACCCGTCATGTAGTACCAATCTCCATCATCTTGGACAAAGACAGTCGTTTTACGTCACGATTTTGGCGTTCTCTACAAAAGGCTTAAGGTACTCAAGTAGATTTGATTACGGCATATCACCCGCACACGGATGGGCAGAGTGAATGTACGATTCAAACGCTGGAAG
>JAANYP010008420.1:0-17755 GCA_020465985.1 Centrapalus pauciflorus
AAGGTACTTAACCCTATAGCCATCATCCCTGTTAGTCTTGTATGGTTTGGAAGATTGTCCAACAGCTTTTAACACACAGTCAGCAGCTATACGGCCAGTTTTGCCACATTTGAAGCACTCAGCTTTAGATTTATCAAATGCCTTCTTCTTGACAGCACTTGAGTTCCCCTGCAACATATTTCTTACAAACCTCTTCTTGTTGAACCTTTTGACAAGCATGGCTATCATCTGCTCATCATCAAGCTCAGCAAGATCTACACTGTCTTCCTCATCTGACATTTCCTCTCTTTCATCATCAGCCTGTTGATCAGGTTGTGTGAACACATCACATACCTGCCCAACAGGTTGTCTCACGCTGGCCACTAAGGCAGCACCTCTCTTGGACATTTCCAAGGCATTTCTCTTCTGCTGCCTTGACTGCTCATCATTTAGTAAGGATCCATATAAGTTTACAAGATCCATACCTTTGATGGTACCTGAATTTCTCAAGATGGTAGAAAAGTAGTTCCACTCTTCAGGCAAGATGTCCAAGAACTTGTTCACCAGGGTCAGGCTGTCCTTTGTGATCCCAACAGCTTTGAGATCATTAACAAGAGCAGTAAACCTGGTGTAGGTTTTTGTGAGTGTCTCCTTTGGTTTTGCAAAGAAGAGTTCATACTGTCTAACAAGATTGTTAATCCTGTTGTCCAGTGTGATTGTGGGTCCATCATAGACGGTACACAAAGTATCTCACATCTCCTTTGCAGTCTTCATCTTCTCAACCTGTTTGAACACATCATCAGGCAGAGAGATAACCAGGTTATTCCTGGCCTTTGCATCCAGAGCAACCAATCTTTTGTCTTCATCAGACCATTGAGCTTTAGCCTTCTCAAAGGTTCTGATTTCAGGGGCAGCTCCTTCAACAGCAGGAGTTATGGTAGTAACAGAGGTTGGCACATAGGGACCTTCCATTACTATCTCTGGTAGTTGTACATCCAGATTCTCTAAGTAGAGCATCATTCTGCACTTCCAACCAGAGAAGTTCTGATGATTGAACTTTGGGGGTTTGGCCATTGACCCATTGTCATAGTAGGATGAGGAATTTGCAGCACTGTTGTCCATGGAAAATTTGGGAGAATAAGAGATCTAGAGATGACACACACTCTATCTGCTCTGATACCAGTTGTAGGTCCCAAAAGGTTTCCCAAGTGTATAGTTCTAAGCTGTAGAGGGGGGGTGAATACAACTATTTAAAACTTAACAATCTTTTTCTCAATGTTTGTGTATATTATTAACAAGTGTTAATTACAAACAAGCTTGAATGCGGAAATGGTAAAGCTGAGATGACAGATACAACAGTTGTTCAACTAATCTAAGACACACTCAGACTAGATACAATGACTATGCTCACTTATATGCACTCACTGTGTTTACAAGACTTAGATGGACAGCTTACACAAGAACAGCTTAGACACACTCTACTATTTTATATAAGCAGACTTGCATGCATGGAATAACACACTTCAATGCACGTTCTGATTTCACACTCTTGATATCTCATAATCCTTAGAAGCTTCCTTTTATACTCAAAAGGTGAATCTCAGTGAAGCTTCTTCATTGGACAGATGAGATAGTGGAAAGTCTTTCCAAAAGGACAAAACACCTTTCTGCACGTTCTGATAAAGCATCTTTGTCTTCACATGGCAGAGTCTTTGTCTTTTCCTTTTTGTCACTGTTGCGTAAGGCTTTAACCAAAAGAGGAATGTCAACTTTTCATCTTTCTTCTTTTGTTAATGCCATTTTGATATAAGAAAAGGTCTGTCACCCTTTTCAAATATCCGTTTGTCTTCATGTAATCAGAACAGCGTGGGCAGGCTGTGCAGTTCTGCTTTCCACTTTGTCTTCGACTTGTAAACTGATCTTGTAGTCAAAAACAATACATGAGGACTTGGAAACATATTCAATAAAGTGTTTAACCTGTTAACAAAGAACAGAATACCTGTAAACTGCCCAAGCTACTCAAGAGAACAGAGCAGCGTAGACAGTTTATGTCCAGCCTGTTCAGCAGATTGAACAGCTTGGACAAACTGCCTTTGTTGCAACTTATGCAACATGGTAAACAGCTTTGGGCTGATATTGCAAATCACTTTCAGGTTTCAATAAGGCATATAACAGGCCTTAAATTCAACCTTCATGTGCATCAACAGGTTTGATTAAAAATCTCCCCCTCAGATTTACAGCAGGATTGACTGAGGCCTTTTTGTGCCTAACATTAAGATATAATGATGTTGTGCTTATATTTTTTTGTAGTCTCACGTTCAAAAATCAATGCAAAAGAGCATATTGATTAACATGTGGATAGGAATATTTTGAAATTTTTTATTGTTTGACGAAAATAATAATTTGGACTTTATTATCATTTAAATGAATCTGAATGTGGACAGTGGATGCAACTATATTTACATTTACAGAAGAAATTCAAGCGGGGAAATGTGTGAGTGAGAGACTAAAAGGGCTGTATTACTAAAGAAATTGATTTTTTTTTTGTATAACATGGATGCAAGTAGCATAAATTTTAGAGGTTGTCAAACTATATGTGAGAACAAATTTTTTAATAAATGCTATTTTTGCTGAATAAAACAATTTTGAATGTTTCACGCACTAAATTAGACAGCATTGAATTGTATAGAGAGTTCAACCCATGTGACACAACTCATAAGTTACTTGCATATTTTATCATTTGAAGCATAACCAGATTAAGCGGCACACACACACAGACACACAGATACATACATACATACATACATACATACATACATACATACATACATACATACATACATACATACATACATATATATATATATATATATATGTGTGTGTGTGTGTGTGTGTGTGTGTGTGTGTGTGTATAAACGGGTCAAATTAAGTAATGTAATAAATAGGAGGGGGTTTCTTTAAGGGGCTTAGATTAAAGATTTTCGAGGAAATTTTTATAAGAAAGATATGTATTACAAAAAGACATTCGTTTAGTACTAATATAATTATTTTAATAAAATAGTTGTAATGTCTACAGAAGCAGCAGATGTTTTCGAAGTCTTGTAAGGCAGTACATGTCCTACCAATTTGAGTAGTCTATTTTTAAATACTTGTATTTTATCTAGAAAAAAATATGGCCTCAATAAACTAACTTGTAACTAAATGACTTGAAAGCAACATCTCTAACACACACACACACACATGATACATATAATTGTCTCTAACACTCATGATTTATAATTTGATATAAATTTACACTTATGAAAACAATAAGCAAATAAGATTACCATACAAAAAATTCTAAAAGAAGGTGATATCTGCCGTTACATGTCCAAACGGTTTGCTATCTATGAGGACCTTGATAAATTGTCGAACCTTCATCTCAAAAACTCGATCTACGATATCAACTCTATCTGCTGGAGTCAGTTCTAGATATTTAGTCATATATCTCTTGATCTCTGGCCATTTGACATTACAAGTGAATGTAATGAAAAATTGTGGATTTCCATAAACACGACAAATAACTATCGTGGACTCCCAGTGAAAGAAGAGTGCAAAATTGTTCTTGTTCCAACATTCGAGCCATCACGATCTCCCATTGTAACTGCATCATATAATCCTGACAAATATTCATTTCTAATATCATGTTGTTTTCTGTATAGCTCTATGCTGCAATAAGCGCTGACCACATATTGTTGGAACAACATGCCTCATCTTGGTAGTAGTCCATAAAGGTTTAAGCGATCATGCAACACGTAAGCATAATACATGTTCATTGTTAACCTTCTACTTATCCCAGATTCAGATTGATTTAAGTTGATTAACTTGAGCTTTGGATGAAAACCTGGTTGACCATATATAAACAGTAAAGGGAACGGAAGTGACATATATGATGGATGAAGCTTGTTAATTCTTTGAGGCGTTCCTTGTCGTAATTCAATAATGACATCATAATCATTTTGACTTCTCTGGACATCTACAAAGACAATAGCACCAAGTGTTGGAGAAGTAGGGACCTCGTATTGGCAAATTCCAGGGGTACTATATAACCTGATTTTGAATTCTGGTATATCCATCTCTGCGCATTTATCTCTAGCCGTTCTAAATAGCTTAACCAAACCATTTTTTTCATTTAAGAAAGTAATCAGCCCTTGCACAATATCAGAGCTTAATTTTCAAGATTCCTCCCCACCAAAGTGAAGGCATCTTGTTATTAACCTCATTCTGTGTATCATATATATATATATATATATATATATATATATATATATATATATATATATATATATATATATATATATATATATATATATATATATATATATATATATATATATATATATATATATATAAATAACTGCAAGAACCGTGGAGGATCTCCTTCCATTGGGCATAACGTTCCGATCCAATGATAAATCTGTCCAGAGACTTTGAATACATAAGGACTTCTTCCATTGTTGATTGATTCATCGACCTGAGCACCAAATGAAGTCATACTAAACATTTGGTTGTATGCTCGTATGTTGTCTAAGAAGTGCTTATCAAATCTTTAATGTAATTAGGTAGGCTCTTCGTCTACTGGCAAGACAACCTTTCCTCCACCACAACAACGACTGTATCGAACCTTTCGATCTCTAAAGAACACTTTAAGGTGTTCCTCATACCATAAGGTTGCTTTACAATGCACACACACTTGATCACAATCACCTAGATCAAGATATATTTATGATAGACCTGTATATAAAATTAAGAAATAACACATAGAAGAAATATATTAGACTAATGGAATGGATTGAAACAAATGTTGGATGTTGGAGATAATCACAACATATGTTAGATAGTAAAATAATTAACTAAATTGTCATAATGTCATTATGAATGTTTTTCTAACAAAACAACCATCATCAATTTATAATGTTGTATCCACATGAGTAATAGATAACATGTGATTAAATGAGTCATCTTTAAAGTTTTATAGAAATTAATAAGTTGTTCATGTTACTAACTCTATATATCATTCAAGAGTGTTATTAAATATAATAATAAGAATGAAAAACATAAAAAAAATATAAACAATAAAATTTAATTAAAAAACGTCAATGAACACATCTTTGTAATCCTGTAAATCAAATATTTAGGAGTTTGTGAAATGAGCAAAATTGTTGACTGAACAAAGAAGTGAAAAGATAGAAGATTTGCAAGGGTTAGCAAAACATGTTATTACTCATAGTTAAGCATAAAAAATAATGCAGTACGATGTGAAAATATAATACTGATATGGATAAAAAAGTACCTGAGAATTCTTGACTATTAGGTGTAAGATGCAATAATTTTTGTTGTTCAAGCTCATCATTTGGTCGTACATTGTGTGTTGTGTCACGATTTGATTGACTATGGTTGTAGGAAGAACCCGACTGACCTTCATTAATACCTGACATTAGCAAGTAATAAAGATAGATGTATAAATTAATTGTCATGTAAAAGCAATGTGCATTTTTTTTTTCTTCTATGTCACGTAATAGCAAGGTGCATTTTTTCTTATAAATATTCACCTTTTGATCGTCTCTTATTTCCAGAAGGAAATTGATGAAAACATTCGTTTGTTTGATCATTTGTAGAAATATAGAAGAGGATATTGCTTCTTTTGACTTTGGCCTACAATAGTCAGAATATAACAAATTTATTAACAGTTATAAAATGAATAATAGTAGTAGACAAAAGTGAATCCTCTGTGAGCTGCTCAATAAACAAAAAAATACTGCTGTAGTTTTTTTTGTTTACCTTGTGCTATAAGTTGATCCAAATGTTGTTGTTGCCTTTTATCATATTTGGTCATGTATACCAGTCTTGGTTTGGTAGATTTCTTTGTCTTAGAAATTTGTTCAACCATACTTTTTTTCACAAGATTTGTTCATGTTTCATCCATATTAATCAAATCATTAAATTGAAACAATACATCCATATATTAGGAATATGAGCATATAGGTAGTATAAACTATTAAAAGATTTAAGAACACTAAATTACTAAATGAACGCGAAGATGACACGAAATTTGATGGTAGTCCTTCATCATTAGCAGGAGCACATGAATGAACTGCCTTTGGTTGAGAACATTCCTTTGTTTTACGAAGATTGAAATGTTGTAACGAATCAGATTTTTGTAATTTAGCATGCCAAACATGCTCATTATCTTGTTGCTTTGTAAACACAACTGAACAAAGTGGAGAGGAGAAACCACGCTCCATCGAAGTAATGAATGATTGAGCCGAATTAGCTGAATTATAAGCCTCCTTTTTTATTTTTCTATTGTTCGTGGCGGTTGAATATTATCTTTCAGATGAAAGATTCTCTCAGAATCCAACATAGCATCCTTATGAACATCGTTATTTACAGTAGTGTCTCCAATGGTTTCGTGATCCATAGTGGATGTGGACTGATCAACCGTAGCATTTGCATTAAAAGGTTCCAAACCAGTTTCTAATTTATTTCTCTTTTTGCCTTGTTGTATAGATGATGAATCTAGTTGACTTCCATCCTCAACAATCAATGGGTCAATAAACATTGATGATTCAATATCATCAACTTGGCACTTCCTTTTGTCTCTCATTTTTTGACACAATTTGAAAATACAAAGTAAGCAGCAAAAGCTAATTAATTTCACTTTATAAATGATCAATATATACACATGACCGATTGCAAAAGCCATATTAAATCATGAAACAACAAGTGTATCAGTAAAATACTTGAAAGAAAAAAGGGAAAAATGTATACCTAAGCAACCATAATTTTAAAAATTACCTTCACAGATAATAAGTTAAGTTGTTATGAAGCTCGATAACCGTAAAACTCCAAGGAGAACCGGCATTTCATAGGAAAAAAATATGTTTGCAAATTCAACCATATCATAAATGTAAAATGTCATGTAAAAATATTTACCCATAAATATTAATGTTGGTCATAACACATAGCTTGTAAGGTTGTTTTTACAAAGAGAAATGAACCAAAAATAGTCAGGAAAAACAAAATCCTTAAGGTTAAGAAGTAACATTATCATTTAAAAGAAAAGTAACAAAGAGTCAAAAAAGAATTGAGAAAAATGAGGAAAATGTAAAAAAAAAAAAACAGAATCAGAAAGAATGAAGTCTAGAAATGACAAAAAAACACATTTCATGTTTCTAAACTGGAAAATGCAAATGATAGACGTACTTAGTGCATCAGGGGCAAAGAAAACACAGAAGAGAAGCTGAGAAACATTTATGATGAAGCATTTATGAATGTAAAAATTCTTATGTCAACTAACATAAAAAAAATTCATGAACGGTATCATTGAACAAAAATTACATGTGCTGTTGAAAGGATGAACAATATTTACCCATAGAGACTATGATATCAAGAGAAGGTAAGAGGAATGTATGTATAAGAAGTTTTATATTGAACATTAATTGAAAAACTGTAAATTAGTGATAGAAAAGACATGATTTAAAAATGACTGCAATTGGGTTGTTAAAGAAAATGACATTATTACCCTCACCAAAATATCTTACTTTAAGAAACCAAAATCAAGGTTAAAATGGGAGTTTCATCATTTGATGACTCAGATAATGAGTAACACCAAAAGTAAATACAAAATTGGTGTAAAACAAAATAGTATAAATCTGGAAAAGAATAAGACTATAAAACTATGTATTATTAAAAGCTAATGATAAACTATAATGACTTATGTTTCATAAGAAAAAAACACAACCCACAACAACAACATAGTTACATTTAGTCACAAATGTTTAAATATTAATAACCAAACACTTTTGATTTATTAATTCGATTTTACCGCATTTAATTTAATCGTTCGAGTTTAACCGTGAATTAAACGACATGGCGGAACAAATAATCCATCACCTCGGTTACCACATCACAACCGAGAGGTCATGGGTCTCAACCCATGGCCGAAATCTCTAGGTTTGATTTCGCGAACCGAAACGTTTAATTTTTGACTTTAATCAATTAAACACTTTTAAACAATCGAACATCAACTAAATAAAACGAACTAAGGTTTCAAAATTCTGAGTTCCGAGAAATCCATGGTTGGCCGAGAATGACCATGGGATTTCCAAAACCTTTGGTCGATTTTCTCCAAGCCAAATCAAATCTTAAAACGTTTTAATTATTGATTTCGATCGTTTAAACACTTTTAATTATTGAAAATCGAAACTTTAAGAACGTTGAACATAAATACATGAATAATACTATCATTATGTTACTTGAGATGGCTCTGATACCACTGTTGGGAATTCGTATGGTTTTTCATAAAAACATAAACATTAATCATATTAACGCACAACGGAAGCTTTTTAAAAATTACGAATTCCGTACACGGATCATCAAGTAAAACATAAGATAAGTAAACGAGAAAGCAATAATAAATCCGTACCTTTGTATTCAATGACAAGAATACACGAACAGGATGCTTTCGGTATCCACCGGTGATGACACGATCGAGCGGCGCCAAGTATGCAATCAAACACACGAAGAACAGGAAAACCAAACACGCAATTGTGTTTGGTTTCGTACGGCCAAGAAAAAAACCCATCACACACACACTGTGTGTGTGTGTGCGCGGCCTCACCAATCCACATTAGGTCACACCTTTTGTTCATATATATATATATATATATATATATATATATATATATATATATATATATATATATATATATATATATATATCCCTCGTATATTATATGTATGGCCCTATATTATTATTATTATTATTATTATTATTGTTATTATTATTATTATTAAGAGTTTTAGTTTTAATCAAACTCTAATATAATAATATAATATATATCTTAATAATGATTTTTATTATTTAAACCTTATATAATTATCTCTATAATTATATATCTATAATATTTATCTTTTATATATTATCTAATAATATATAAATGACTAGATAATTATTTATAATTATCTCTTATTTATTTGTTTATAATTATCCATCCAATTATCTAATAACAGATGATAATTCTAATTCAAATAAATCAATCTTTTATTTAATATCCAATAATAAATAAAAGACTAGATAATTATTTAATTATCATTCAATGACAATTAACTCACTACAATATCCAATATTGCACTTATAGTCCTCGTAATTTGAGATATAATTAAGCATCCATTAATTTAATCTCAATGATCATTTCGTGTCATATACAATATCCAATATTATTTATTCAATAGTTTATTTTGGATCTGTTCAGTTGTACTCATCGGTGTGACCCTCAAGTGTTTTATGAAATCAGCCATGATGGAGACACCGCAAAATCCACCAGCATGTCTGATGGCCAGATCCGAGGATCCAGAATGCTCTTCATCAGATTCTGAGGCACGAGAGGTACATTCCTTTTACATTCCAAAGCATGTAAATAATTTATCTGTACATAGTGAATGTAACTTGCACACACATATACTTGATCTAGAAACTAGATTAAATGTTGAAACGGAGAAGTGTGTTAAGGCTGAACTTCTAGCCCAAACATTAAAAGAGTCATCTGAGTTATATCAATTGAAATGGTTAACTAATCATAATGTGATAAAACAGATGCTAATTGATTAGGTAGATGTTCAGGATAGGAATACATATCTAGAATCTTGTATAGATAGGTTATCAAATGAAAAGCACTCATTAAAATCAGAAATATCTGTTCTATCAAAACAATTAGAGACGGTAAGTATGGAAAACATAGACAGCTTAGAAAAATACAAAATGATAGAAGAAGAAAGAATAAGTTTGTACTCTAGAATAAAGACTCTTGATGATGAATTTTTAAAACGGGGTCAAACAGAACAAACTATTCATTTGAACCAGCCCAAAGAGACTAGGTTTTACCATTCTAAACAAGGAATTGGTTTTAAAAATCCTAAGTATTTGGAAAAGGCTTAACACGTTTTACCTCTTTTTTATGACATGAATTACATGGGTGCTGGGCTTAAATCTTTCTTTTTCGAGTCATCAAAAGAAGTCTTAACCCAAGAGGATGAGAAACGTAATGGAAATAAAGAAAAAGAAATATTTTTTAAATATGAAGAACCAAACGAGAGTTATTCTTGTCTAGTTATTCTGAAGCTGAAATGAAAGCAGAACCGGTCAACCAATCCCTCACCTTTACATTCCTACAAAAGTTTTTCAACATAAAATTAAAGTTTTAGAAAAGGAGTTAAAGTCAACTCGAAAGAAAGCTCTTGATTATCAAGAAGCTCTTCTTAAGTGTGTGGAAAAATTGGTAAATCAAAGTTTTCAACAATCTGTAGAATTAACTGTCTACAAAGAAAAATTTGACATGGTTTCTCAAAGTTTAAAAGATCGTTTAAAAGAGCCAAGAGTTTCTCGTCCTACCAAAATCCCACTCGTGTCATCTAACAAAGGTAAAACTAAAATTGAAAATTCTTCTATCAGTTTTAAAGGTGAGTGCTAAAAATCTTTCAAAGCTGAGGTTTTGAAGAAGACTCAGATTCAATCCAAGTCTTCTAAGAAACCCACTCACCAAGAAAAAGAAAAATCTTTAATGTCTAAGTCTTCAATGCATACTGACTCTCGTTATTTTGTTCCTACAGATCATGTGAGAAGAGTGCCAAAAACAACCATGCAAGATTTTACAAGTTTTTTTTTTTTTTTTTTTTTTTTTAGTGAAGAAGGTTGTTATGCCAAATGATTTTGTTTCTAGAGATAGGTTGCATGTAATCTCTGAAAACAATGATTGTAATGATGTAACGAGTTCTAATGCTTGTTTGAAGTAATCTTATTAGTGACTTGTTTAATTTATGTCCAACTCGTTTTAGACGCGAAGTACCTGAAATGAACGCTTTTGTGTCTTATCCTGCAAAAAGAATTCGTAAAAAGAAAATAAAAAATCTTGTATCATCGGCCATCACAAAAAATGAGACTTGTACTTTGCCTAGGCCCAAAACCAAAGCAAAAGTCAAACAAGTCTCAAAAAGTCAAAAACCGAAGGTAATTTCATCGCCTAAGGTTCCAAAGCCTGATAAATCCAATTTTCAATGGATTCCAAAAGGCTATGCATCTGGTCCACACATAACTGCAAAATGGGTTCCTAAAACTGCAAACGTACCATATTCACCTGGAACTCCTAACCCAAAAGGACCCATATTAAGATGGGTACCCAAAGTTGTGTGATCTTAATGCAGATGGTTCTTGGTTACTACAGATCAAGACCCGTACTTCAATGAATTGGATTCTAGTTATCATAGGCTAGGACCCGTTCTTCTGCTGGTCGTTTGTGCTTAACCGACACGTTTGGCTTCTGTGCACACAACGCAGGACCCGGTCTAATATCATCATGTTTTCTGAACATCTCGGTTTAGAACACGGTTTGATTGTCAATTTAAGATGCATCTGCTTGAATGCTTTTAGATTTTCATTATATGTATTTATTTGTTTTTCAGGCGAAATCCATATGGTATATGGATTCGGTTGTTCAAGCACATGACCGGGAGAAGAGAAGTGCTGTCCAATGTAGTAGAACAATACCGTGGGACAGTAAAATTCGGGAACAGTCACCATGCTCACATAAAAGGATACGTGGATTTAGTCTTAAATAATCTAGTCATCAAGGATGTTGACTATGTTGAAGGATTATCACATAATCTGTTTAGCATAGGTCAACTCTGCGATAAAGGGTTAGAAGTAACGTTTAGGGCTAAGAACTGTAGTGTTAAGAGTATGGATGGCAAAGAAATTTTATTCGGTTCCCGTAACTCTAACCTTTACACCATATATGTAGCTAAGCTTATGGTTAAGGATGGCATCAGCCTTCTATCAAAAGCCTTGTTGGGAAATAGTTTAAGTATACTCAAGCTGTTAGTTAGACTTCTCATACTGTTAGTAGAATTTCTGTGTAAGTACAAAGTTCATGCTGCTAGTTGAAGAAACTCGAGCTGCCAGTATAAAAGTTCAAGCTGCCAGAGCAAAATAACTCAAGCTGCTCAGTTCATGCTGCCAAGTCATTCAAGCTGCTCAACAGTTTCATAAACAGAATGTGCTGATTTTCAGGGAAGATATCTACAAGAAGATTCCAGCATATCTACTATCAGAGAAGTCATAGTCCTTCAAGGAAACACGTCCATAAAGCAATATAAATAGACAGAAGATTGTATAGAAGATATACGCATAGAATTAGAGTTTTCTGCATATTTTGAGTCTGTAATTGCTTTATTGTTCAAGTTTTCTTAAGCCTCTAAGGTTGTAAAACCCTAAGAACAGTTTGTGTTCTTCGTCTAATCAAAACAGATTAGAGGTGATTGTAATCAGTGAATTCAGCAATACAAACAGTCTTGATTACTTCTTATGTTTTATGCTATTATTGATTCTGAAAGTTTTTGTCAAAATAATTAAGTGTTATTCCGCAAACTTCTTAATTAAACTTTGATTCAAAGCAAGATTATTGATTTATACTCTGATAAATTCAAATCAGTTAATCTTGGTTATTCATAATTTTCATAAGTTATAGATCCTGACAAGTGGTATCAAAGCCAGGTTGTTCTTTGTTTTTCAAAGTCGAAAACT
Organism: Centrapalus pauciflorus; assembly: GCA_020465985.1. Taxonomy (NCBI): domain Eukaryota; kingdom Viridiplantae; phylum Streptophyta; class Magnoliopsida; order Asterales; family Asteraceae; genus Centrapalus; species Centrapalus pauciflorus. The sequence goes on from JAANYP010008420.1 coordinate 12,599, forward strand.
TTCTTTCAAATTTTTAATCTTTTTCAATGGAATTTGAAAATAGCAGCAGTGGATCTGGGCAAGGACTCAAAGTGCCTATGCTCAAGCCCACTGAGTTTGAGATGTGGAAACTCAGGATTCAACAGCATATTCAATTCATTGATTATGCCATATGGGAAGCTGTTGAATTCCCTCCTGTAGTTGATCCAGAACTTGATGCTGAGGGAAAGCCAGTCAAAACTCCTCCAAAAACTGAACTTGAAAGGAAGGCTAGAATGAATGAAGTGAAAGCACTCACACTATTACAAATAGCCATTCCTAATGCTTATCAACATCAGTTCAAAAAGTTTTATACTGCTCACTCTCTTTGGAATGCCTTAGAGAAGAGGTTTGCTGGTAATGCAAGTACCAAGAGAAATCAAAAGGACCTCTTGAAACAGCAGTATGAAAATTTTTCTGGTGGCAAGAATGAAAACCTCACTCAAATCTTTGACAGGTTCAACAAACTGATAAGTGAACTGGAAAGTGCAAGGGTCAATCTGGATCAAGATGAGGTCAACAGAAAGTTTCTTAGATCTCTTGGAGAAGAATGGACAGTCTATGCTGCACAGTGGAGAACAAAAGACACACTTGATGAGATAGAATTGGATGATCTATACAACAGTCTAAGAGTGTTTGAGACTGAAATTGATGCTAAAAAGAAATCCTTTTCTTATAATCACAACACTGCTCTTCTGTCCTCTGAAAAATCTAATAACTGTGATTCTTTTTCAGGTGGTGATGGCAATTCTGCTGAAACTCATTATGAAGCTTTTGTTGCCAATGATGGATTATTTGCTCTAAATGTTGAAGATTTGGAACAAATTCATCCAGATGATCTTGAAGAGATGGATTTAAAGTGGCAACATGCAATGCTGACCATGAGAGCCAAAAGATTCCTGGAAAGAACTGGAAGGACCAACTTTCAAGCCAAAACAGATGGCAAACCATCTTTTGATAAATCAAAAGTGGAATGCTATAAATGCCATAAGCTTGGTCACTTTGCCAGAGAATGTAGATCTCAAGGTCAACAACCATCAAGGACTTCACAGCCCATCCAAGCTTCCTCATCAACAGCACTTGTCTCTCAAGAAGACAATGTGTTTGACTGGAGTGATCAGACAGAGGAAGAATTCCAAAATCAAGCACTGATGGCAGAAACCTCAAATGTCTCCTCAACTGAACTCCCATCTGAGGTAAATTCTAAACTCGGCTCTCAATCATGCAAAAATATGGTTAAAAAGTACAGAGATCATAATGAGAGCATGTGCAAAACTCTAGCTAAGATGGAAGAAAGGAGATATGAATATATGCAAGCCATAGAAGATCTGGAAAAACAGATCAATGACTATAAGGATAATGAGCTTCAAATGGGGTATGATAGAAACTATCATGAATGGGAGAAAAAGGAACTCAATAAGAAAATAGAATCTTTGAATAAAAGGTAGAAGAAACTGAACAGAAGGTGTTAGAGGCTAATGAGAAACTGAAATCTGTTAACATAGATTTAGGTAACTTCAAGTTAGCAAATCAAAAGCTAGAACACCTAATGGAAGTTCAATTCAAAGATAGAGTCAAATCTCAGGTCAATCCCAAAGAAGGAATAGGATACAGAGCTACTCCACCTCCATATAATAACAAGTACATTCATCCAATGAGTGAAGTTGCTGATAGACTTGTCAATGAACCATTAGATGAGTCTATGACTATTGTAGATCTTATCCTTGACAGCAGTCCTGAACCAAAGGAAGATAAGAGTCAAAATAGAGACTGTGACACAAAGAGTGCACCCATAGAAGTCAAAGTTCCCAGTAAGAAAGGAAAAGAGAAGATGAGTGTATGCAATGCTACTCCACAAGTTTCTGTACATTCTAACTGTAACACTGCATCTTCATCAAAAGGAACTAAAAGAGGTAAATCTGTTTCTATCTGCACATGCCAAAAGCATGGTGTTCAAAAGTTTCCTAAACAACAGCAGGTAAGAGGAAACCAGAGAAACAAGAACCAGAAATTGACAGAAAAGTCTGGTGTTCCAATTCAAACTGTCAAAAGATGCTATCACTGTGGAAGGAAGAATCACTTAGCTAAGGATTGTTTTTACAAACCAGCTGTTGCAAAACAGCCTGTGCATCACACAAAATCAAATCCTAAACAGGCAAAGCCCTCAAAAGTGAAACCTTCCACAGCAGCTCCAAAGAGAGCAGTTGATCACAGATTCTCAAAAGTTAATAAAAAACAGTCCACACATCAAAAACAAGTTTTGGCAAAGCCTAAATCAAGTTTTAAACAAATATGGTGTGTCAAGGACAAATCTGTTGCTCAAACTGCTAATGCAAAAGATCAGACTGCTAAGTCAAAATCTGATGCTGGTAGTGCAAAAAGTGAAACTGTTAGCACTACTAACACAGCTCAAGCTGCTGGGCACCAAACTGGAGCTGCTAGTGAATCATCTGAGACTGTCAGAAGAAAAGATGATCAAAATAATTGGATACCTCATATCATCACTAAATACTCTCCAAAGACTCCATCAGTAGATCTCACCAAATACAAGAAGTCAAAAACAGTTTTTAGTTATGTCAATGTACAAGGTCAACCCAAAACCAATTTGGTTTGGGTTTACTCCACTACTAACTAAGCTGTTATTTGTGCAGGGCAACCACAGGTCTCCTCATAGGACAAGATGGCATCTGGACAGTGGATGCTCTAGGCACATGACAGGCAATTCTGAATGCTTGTCGAATTTCAAAGGATTTGATGGTGGTTTTGTTGCGTTTGGAGGCAACTCAAAAGGAGGTTTCAATGTTCACCAAAGGATTCTCACTTGGTTGCTGTTAAGAGAATTTTCAGATACCTTAAAGGCCAACCACATTTAGGCCTCTGGTATCCCAAAGACTCTCCTTTTGAACTAACTGCATATTCTGACAGTGACTTTGGTGGTTGCAACATTGACCGAAAATCCACAACTGGTGGATGTCAATACTTAGGAGCAAGAGTGGTCTCTTGGCAATGCAAGAAACAAACAACTGTCTCCACATCATCCACTGAAGCAGAATACGTAGCAGCTGCAAGCTGCTGCTCCCAGGTAATGTGGATTCAAAATCAGCTAAGAGACTATGGTATGAATTTCTTATCCACTCCTATTTACATTGACAATTCAAGTGACATTAGCATTGTGCAAAACCCAGTGAAATTCCCAAAAACCAAGCATATAGAAATCAGATTTCACTTCATCAGAGATTGTAATGAAAAGAAGTTAATCCAAGTTACCAAAATACATACTGATGATCAGCTAGCTGATCTATTTACAAAACCTTTTGATGTAGGAAGGTTCACTTTCCTAATATCAAACATTGGTATGGTAAACATGGATTAATTGATTTTTATTATTATCAACTCAATATGCTAATTTAAGAGGGAGACACTGTTCCATTGAAAATCTGCACAAATTTACACTAACAGCATGAGTCTTTTCTCATGCTGCTAGTTCATTTTCTCGGACTGCTAGTTATTTTCACTTGATCTGTCAAAGTGTGCAGGGTATTTAGGTAATTTCCCAAATGTGTGCGCGGGACCTAACCTTTTCGAAACCTTTAAAGGTCCCAGTTTCGTTCAGTTGTAACTACCAGTTACATATTCTTCTTCCACGGCCTTCTGCTTTCTCTCTGAACGATACACACATTCTTTTCAAACCCTAAACCCCAAACCGTCGTTTCTTGACCAATGGAGTTCATAAAAGAGCACAATTGCCTCCCATACACCCTGAAACACACTGACCTTGAACCGTTCCATGAGATGATGGACTTCCTCAGGCACTCCCATATACACTATGCACTCAATATTGACCCCACTATATACATATCTCATATTGAGCAATTCTGGAATCATGCCTATGTTCAAACCATCAATGGAGTGCCTACCCTGACTTCCAAAATCGATGGTACTACCATCAATATCACCGAGGAGTCCATCAGACATCATCTGCATCTTCAAGATGCCACAGGTATAAAAGACCTATCTCTCACTGCTTTACACTTTGGTCTTCAAAATATTGGATATAGGGGTCCTGCTGATTCTTTTACTTTCTTGAAAGCACATTTTTCTCCTAAATGGAAATACCTTGTGCATATTATTCAGCAATGTTTAAGCCCCAAAAGAACTGGTTGGTCCGAATTTTCTTCAAATATTGCCACTGCCTTAGTGTGCTTTTCTACTGGCCAACAGTTTAATTTTTCAAAGATGATCTTTCAAGGAATGTTAAGGCATCATTCCTTGAAGCATGGGAAATTTTTGATGTATCCTCGATTTTTGGCAAAAATAATTGCACACACCTGCACTGCTTCAAATTTACATAAGAGGATATATGTTTCCCATAGGCACTCACTATCTTCAATCAAAAGGCTGATAAAGCCAAGTGCCAATTTTGTTAGCATTGATGCTCCATTGCCCTCTGCAATGATGAACATCATCACAAGAAACAGAGGAGAGGGGCCTGAGCAGACACAGCCTAACATTTCTGCTTCAACCCCAGGACCCCAACCCACTCCTCATGATACAGATATTCCCACTGATCCTTTTGTACAGCCCACACGCCCACTACAATACTTATATAAAAGGAAAAGGGGACGAGGAGCTCCTTCCTCCTCCTCCCTTAAACAAGAGCCATATATCCCTGTGCAGGAGGATCCTTCTGCACAGAATATCCAAAGGGAACCAATTGAGGACACTCCCAACCTCAATCAGGAGGTGAACATCTCTTCTGAGACTGTTCATATGGGTTCTGTGGCTGGCACTACTGATGTTTCTGCACAAGAGGCACAGGACAGGGCCAACATCTCTAAGACCACACCCATGGCAACAGCAAGTGTGCAAACACGAGCTGGAAGTCCCCAGTACCAAGAAAAGAGGGGCCCAGAGGTTCCTACTTCTGGTGTTAATGTCAGTGATAGACCACAAACACACCTGGTGTTATCTGATCTTGAGACTAGTCTGCAACTGATGCTCTTAACGGATCCAAAGCTGAAACCTGTTGTAACAATGTTGGAATACCAAATGTCCATCATTGCTGCACAGGGGGCACAAATTCATTCACTCAAACAGGCAGAAGCTGCTCACAATCAGAAACTGGCTAATCTACACAAA
>JAANYP010008421.1:0-65032 GCA_020465985.1 Centrapalus pauciflorus
TCGGCATCCACAAGTCAGCCAGAAGTTCCCCAATCCCAACCTCAAGCCACCGCTCCACCATCACCACCATTTCAACATCATGAGCCATATATTCCACCACCATTCATTCCGTCTCCCATTCAGTCCATTCCATCTACCTCAACCGCCTATGCTGAAAATCAGAGGTTTGTGCAACTCAAGGGACATGTTGACTTCCAGCATGTTCAGATCTTAACCCTAACAAAGGCTGTCGGCGAGCTCCAGGCGCATAACGCAAATCTTGATAAGGACAATGCCGAATTAAGGAAGATTGTGGAGAATGTAAGGGACGAAAACACAGAATTAAAATCCTTTATTGCAGATCAGTCTTCAGAGATCCGATCAATGAGGTCCCTCCTTGAGCAGCTCATGAAAAATCTACAAGCTCAGGGGGAGACAAGTTGTAGGGGTCAGGAGGTGCAGCGTAGAGAGGATGATGACGAAGGCAATGATCCCGGTGCACATAATGAGAATGAGCCTGTAGATTTTCCTGCAGCTCAAGCTACACAAGTTCAGGGGGAGCCTAGTCAAGGTGAAGGAGAAATGGGAGAAGCAGGTTCCTCAAGGGTTTTGGACAGTGACATGATTGATGCACTGAAAGACATTGAGGAAGAGCTTATGGATTTTGATGATGAAGAAGAAGAGTTAGAGGAAGGAGAGTTCATTCCAGAGGAGGTTGTGGACTGGAAATCAGACGATGAAATATTAGATGATGAAGATGATCATGTAAATGAGGTAATAGTAAATTCACAACCGGTCACGGAGCTATATGAGGGCCAAAATCACAATGTGATTGACATTGACTACATCAAGGTAGCCTCAGTTGAGGACAAAGAACTTGAAGAGGCTGAGAAAGAACCATCTAGAGCTGATTTGATAAATCTTTGGTTCAAAAAGGAAGAAAAGAAAGATCAGCTGAAGATGAAGAGGAAAATGAGAAATCCAAGTGCTGGAAATTTTGCTGGAGGGATTATAAGCTGGTTCTTTGACAAAGAACTGCAGCTATTTATCTTGAAAAGAAGAGATGGCCTTCAATACTTGAGGCGAACACTGAGAGCGTTCTACTCTCTGCCCAAGATTGAAGTTAAGGAGCTAGCTTGGAAGGAACTGATTAATATAGGCGAAGACCCGTACGCTGAAGTCGTGGCAAGAATTATAAGGAAAGAAGGAAGATCAGGAAAGTTCGAGCGACTCAAGCCAAGGACCGGAAAGAGGGTCGAGGATCAGTCGAGAACAGATCCTCATACAGGTAGGCCATGGGCCAGGATGGTATACAAACCTGTGAGGTGTCTAAAGAAAGTGCCAATGAAATCGATGCCACAGAACGTTTTGAGCAACATGAAATGGTGGTACCTCGAGATTGACACTGCTGAAGCCATCATGGAGGATTAAGACGAGCAGGTCATTTTGAAGGTATATGATCCACTGCATTTGATAAACCTATCAAAGGATGTGAAGACCTCCCCTTCCGGGTCAGTCCTCAGAGTCTAGGTCCCACAAATAGCAATACGATATCAACCATACTAAGATAGGGTAATTAAATTGCGGAATAATAAAATTACATGTACATACAAGATTAGGATTAAGTTTACATATTTCAAAATAAAGTTATAAAAGGGTAACATCTAATCTAATCATAATATCATACATTACATCAAATCTACCCAGAACCACCACAATTGTTGTCTTCCAATCAGTACCAGAAAGATTTGTTGAGTAGTGGTCTAGAAAATCTTCAGAACTTGAATCTTGAATGACCTAATTACTAGGTCCTGCAGGTGATTTTCCTTTGGCTTTTCCTGTAAAATATTAATGCAACATCTGTAAGCAACGCTTAGTGAGTTTATAGATTTTCAATATCAACATGCGTGTCAAGCGGAGTCATTAGTCTTAGCGTGATATGTCTTGGCTGCCGCTACAGCCCTCATGATTGAGATATAGAATCATAAGATCGGATGATGTTCAAGCCACACTCACGCTTAAATCGTGGGGATCAGCCACATACTGGGCTAGCTACCAGTAAGTCAATATGGCGGAACATCGGAGGTCATTACCAAGTTCATAAGAACTGGTGAATTAGCCGGGTCTAGAACAATAGACCATAAGGGCTAGTCAAGCTGAATCAATCTATCAAATGTCTGATCAATGATGTAAGCATATGTCTTAGAAGTCATGATAGCAATGAATCATAAAGCAAAGTCTGAAGCAATATTAAATGCAATATGAAAAGATAATCAAATAGCTATCATGATCCACTGGGCAACACCCATCCATGGTGTGCACAGGTCTCATTCCAGCTGATAAAGTAAATGTCAATAAATCTATTAGCAACAATATATCTCAACCGGATCTATGCATGTTCAATCTGAATATCTATAACTCACAGGTCTGGGTCTTGGTCAAACAGATATATGAATCTGCCACCTGAGTTATCTCAGGATTTTGTCAATCTGTAATCTGTCAATTCTTTTCAAATCAGAGACCCGCTTTCAAGTCTTTAAGTCTTTAAATCTTTGTTCAGAATATATTGAACCTGTTCAAATTCATTCATGATAATATCATGTCAATTTCATCATCTTTATCATCATCATTTTAGTCTTTAAATTCTTTGTGTCAATGTTCAGATATCGACTGAACCTGTCCAGAATTATTATTGTCAAATCATATCAATTTCATGTCTTTCTCTTTATTTTATCTGATTCTGATAACTGATAACTCTGTTAATCATTTGATTCATTTTTCTTTAATTTTGTAAAAATATCAAAATAGGATATCCAATTTCGGATCATCCGGATTCGGACCATCCGGATTCGGACAAATCCGGATCTGGCACCCGGATTCGGACCAATCTGAAATAGACATTCTAATTCGGACCAATTAATCATCCAGATTCAGATTCATCCGAAATGGGCATCCCAATTCGGACCAAGCACACATCCGGATTCGGTTCATTATCCGAAATTGATATCATCCGAATTGAAATCATCCGAATTGGTACCACCGAAGTATGGGAACCGAAGTGGCCTCATCCGAATTCAGGGTCCGAAGTGGGACATCATCTGAATTCGGGTCATCCGAATTCGGATCCCTGGACTTAGAAATTTTTCCAGAAATGATCTTGGTGTTCTTCATTTTGTTCATACGGATTTTTGTCAAATTTCACTAAAACTCATTTATATTGACATGCAATGTATTATAATGTTGTAATATCATTGTTTGATTGGTTTTATACTAATTTCCCTATTAATAACATCATTATTTGATCTAGATCATCCAAAATGTATTATTTTTGTCAAGAACATATTTTTACACAAAATTTCCGATTTCATCATTATTTGGATGATTTAAGTAACAAATTTTAAATCTGTTTCATTTATTAGTTTCAATTCATCATAATCTACTAAATTTTTACACATGCAACAACAAATTTGGGCTTTAATTCTTGCATTTTCGGTTTTCATGAAACCGAACCAATATACTTAAAAACTTTGAATCTAAACGAAATATTACCTTAATATCTTGTAATTTGATGATGCTTTGATGATGTTGTGACCCTCTCTTGAATTAATTCTTCAATTGATTGCAATTCAATGAATTTCTTGATATTTTGTGAAGTATCCGTGAGTTAGAGAGATTAGAGAGAGAGAGTTATCAAAATTAATGATCTTAATTGATCATTTATTTGAGTATATATATTGATTTAATCATATTTGTTACTTAACCCACTAAACTTTTGTATTTTTACATATCTTATAATTTTAATCATCTTTTAATAATTCAAAAACATAAATATAATTTAATTAATATTTTCATTACTAAATTATATTACAAAATAATGATGTAATAACATTACATTATTAACTCAGATACTGAAAATAAAAGATAGGTTGTTACAGAATGGGCTCCACCACGCACAAACTTCGTCCCCGAAGTTAGCTACATTCGAACAGACTGGGATATGTTGCTTTCATAACATCTCTGGATTCCCAAGACTGATGCGAACCTTTGTGGTGTTTCCACTGGACGAGCACCATTTGTATCTCTTTGTTTCGTAGCTTCTTAGTCTTCGAGTCCAGAATACGTTCTGGCTCTTCAACCACGCGAAGCTTCTCATCAATCTGCAGGTTAACATGTGGTATTTGAACTTCCCTTTCGTCAGCTAAACTCTTCCTCAGATGACTGACATGAAATACAGGATGTATTCCAGCTAAGTCAGTCGGTAGTTCAAGACGATAAGATTGATTTCCAATCTTTTCCACAATCTTGAACGGACCAATAAATCTCGGAGCTAGCTTGTTTCTTTTAATGAACCGCACCACATTCTTCATTGGGGATACTTTCAGCATCACCCAATCGTTAACTGCAAAACTGATTGATCTATGCCGATTGTCATAATATGACTTCTGCCTGCTTTGAGCTTCAAGAATATTTCTTCGAACAAGTTGAATCTTCTCGTGAGTCAACTGTAGAAGGGCAGGTCCTGCTATTGGCGATTCGCCTGTTTCACGCCAACAGGTGGGAGTTCTGCACTTTCTTCCGTATAGAGCTTCAAAAGGGGCCATCTTGATCGTAGAATGATAACTGTTATTGTATGAAAATTCGACCAACGGCAAGTGGTCATCCCAGTTACCACCTAAATCAAGAACGCAGGCACGAAGCATATCTTCAAGTGTTAGGATAGTACGCTCACTCTGGCCATCTGCATTTGGATGATAAGCAGTACTCATAGAAATCCGAGTACCCATCCCTTCTTGTAGTGCTTGCCAGAATCTGGATGTGAAACGACTATCACGATCAGATACAATAGACTTTGGCACACCGTGACGAGAAATAATTTCTGTGATGTACAACTGTGCCAATCTATCCAGAGAATAAGGTTCTTTCATTGGAATGAAATGTGCTGATTTCGTTAAACGATCAACGACTACCCAGATAGAGTCGTGTTGTCTTTTGGTCTTTGGCAGCTTCGTAATGAAGTCCATTGTTATATGCTCCCACTTCCATTCAGGAACTGGCAGTGGTTGCATATCCCCGAAGGGTTTCTGGTGTTCTGCCTTAACCATCTGACATACTTTGCAGCTTTCAACACATTTTCCGATGTCTTTCTTCATTCCTGGCCACCAGTAATCAGCTTTCAGATCAAAATACATCTTTGATCTGCCAGGATGAATAGATAACTTGGACTGATGAGCTTCGGATAGAAGAGTGCTACGGATTGAACCATACTTAGGAATCCAGATTCGGTTTCCTTTGAAACAGTGAAGTCCCAAATGGTTCAGGGTTAGAAATTGTAACTGCCCTTTAAGATTTTCAGAATCAATATTCTCTTCTTTCAGTGCCTCAGTTTGAGCAACTCGAATCTCTTCAATAAGATCAGAAGAGAATATAACTGGAGTTAGGGCATAACAGCACTTTTCTGGATATACTTTTCTACTCAACGCATCCGCGACAACATTTGCTTTGCCGGGATGATATAAGATCTCGCAGTCATAATCCTTGATAAGCTCCAAGGATCGACGCTGTTTCATGTTCAGATCTTTTTGAGTGAAAAGGTATTTGAGACTCTTATGATCGGTGTAGAGCTGACACCGAGTCCCATATAGATAGTGACGCTAGATCTTCAGTGCAAAGGTAACAGCAGCCAACTCAAGATCATGAGTTGGTGCACTTTTCTCATAGTCTTTTAATTGCCTTGAAGCATAGGCAATTACTTTTCCCCTTTGCATCAGAACACATCCTAAGCCAGTACCAGAGGCATCGCTATAGACAACGAAATCATCATTACCTTCTGGCAAGGCTAGGATCGGCGCTTGAATCAACTTTTGCTTCAGAATATCGAATGCCTTTTGCTGTTTATCGGTCCAAACGAAAGGAGTATTCTTTCGTGTTAGCATTGTAAGCGGCACAGCAATCTTTGAGAAGTCCTTTATGAATCGCCGATAATAACCGGCCAATCCAAGGAAACTTCTGATCTCAGAGGCATTACGAGGCGTTTGCCATTTCTGAACGGCCTCGACTTTCGAAGGATCAACGGAAATTCCTTCGCCAGAAACAACGTGGCCAAGGAACTGGATCTATAAGAATCAAAATAGAAATTCAAATTATGATGTGAATCATAGAATAGTTAAGGAAAACAGCTCAAGACATATATAATAGAGATTATACCTGTCTGAGCCAAAATTCACATTTAGAAAACTTTGCGTAGAGTCTTTCTTTTCTTAATAACTCTAGCAATTGCCGCAGATGAACGGAATGATCAGCCTCCGTTTTGGAGTAAATCAGAATATCGTCTATGAACACGATAACTGATTTATCCAACATTGGTCTGCACACACGATTCATGAGATCCATGAATGCCGCTGGTGCATTTGTTAAGCCGAACGGCATTACGAGAAATTCGTAATGACCGTATCTTGTACGGAAGGCTGTATTCGGAATATCCTCATTTCTTACTTTCAGTTGATGATACCCAGAACGGAGATCTATTTTTGAGAAATAACTAGCTCCTTGCAGTTGATCAAACAGATCATCAATCCTGGGCAGAGGATATTTATTCTTTATGGTGACTTTGTTCAACTCGCGGTAGTCGATGCACATACGGAAGGTTCCATCTTTCTTTTTGACAAATAAGACTGGTGCACCCCACGGAGACGAACTTGGTCGAATAAAACCTTTTTCCAACAGCTCTTGCAGCTGTTTTGACATTTCCTGCATTTCCGCAGGTGCAAGTCTGTATGGAGCTTTTGCGATAGGAGCCGCACCAGGAACCAAGTCAATACTAAACTCGACTTGACGTTCCGGTGGCACTCCGGAAATGTCATCGGGAAATACGTCTGGGAACTCACAGACGATAGGAATATCAGATAATGATTTCTTTTGGGCTTCAGAGATAGATTCAGATGAGACATAGCATACGTAGGATTCATGACCCTTAGATAAGTACTTATGCGCTTTTTCAACAGATATGAAACAATGTGCACCTTTCCGCTTCTCGCCCTTGATCTCTAATACTCGGCCGTCTGAAGACTTGATTCTAATGATTCGCCGGTTGCAGATAATTGTAGCCTCATTATTCGTTAACCAGTCCATGGCGATGATGACGTCAAACTCTTTTAATGGAATCGGGATGAGATCGAGGTTGAATACGATGTTATTTACGAGCAGAGTGCAGTTTCGGTAGACAGATTCAGCCATAACGAAATTGTTACTGGCTGTCTCAATATCAAGTATTATGGGAAGCTTTGATGGAGCTTTATGTAGCCTTTGTGCAAAAGATGTGGATGTAGAAGAACGACTGGCGCCGGAATCGAATAATACTCTAGCAGAAATGGAGTTAAGTAAGAACATACCGGTAACCACATCAGGTGTTTCTTTCGCTTCTTCTGCTGTTATCTGAAAGGCTCGAGTTCTTGCAGTCGGCGTTGCAGCAGAACTTTTCCCTGTAGAACCTCCTGCTGATGATTGAGACTGATAACGTGATCCGCTTCGACACTGGTACATGAAGTGTCCCCTTTTTCCGCATTTCGCACATCCTCGTCCCTGCTGTGGACATTCCTCGCTGCTATGACCAATCATGTTGCACGTAAAACAAGTTACGTCATCTGGATTGCACAACCCCATATGAGACTTTCTACACCGTTTGCAAAATCGCGGCTCGTTCGTTAGGGAATATGCTTGTACTTTCGACTGAGAACTCTACTGACGGGATTGCTGGGGCTGAGATTTACTTGGCTTGAAAAATCTACCGAATCTCTGTTTCTTCGGAGGAGACGGATTCATTGGGTTAGTCGCTGGAGCGTATAGCTGATCACCATACTCTAAGTACCCTCGCTCAATCTGTCTCGCTGCTTCTACCATTTCCAGATAGCTCTTATATTTGATCGCACTCATGGGATGTCGATAGCTGGGATTGAGTCCTACTCGGAACCTATTCATTTTCCTTTCCTCTGTTGCCACTTGGTAAGAAGAGTAGCCACATAATCTCGAAAATTCGTGTTCGTATTCATCTACAGTCTTCGTTCCCTGATTCAGTTGCATTAATTGGACTTCCATCTTATCTCGCTGGTCAACCGGGCAGTATTTCGCGTTGAACATGTCTAGAAACTAGTTCCATTCCAATGTCTGAATGACTTCCTCCCCGTATCTGCTTCGCTGTGTCTTCCACCATGCGCGAGCAGCTCCAACAAACAACGCAGACGCGTAGCTCACTTTCTTAGAATCTAAACAGTCAGAGATTCTAAAAATTTCTTCCTTATGACTGATCCAATCCATCGCCTGAATCGGATCTACAGTACCCTCGAAGTTCAGGGCACCGCTCGCTTTAAAATCTTTGAATTTGCAGCCTTTAGGCTGAGCAATTAGGGCATCGGGAATAGAGTTATCAGAATCGGAGTCATTAATCTGAACTTGCTTTTCTTTTCTCTTATTTTTCTTATCTTCACGTCTTTTAGCTTCGGCCTCATCTCTGGCACGAAACTGTTCTTGCATCATTTTGTTTTGTTGTTCTGAGTGTTGGGCTAGAAATTGTTGCATCATTTCAAACATTTGTTGTTGGGTCATATTGTTGGGAATATCACCTGATCCTGATCCTGACATCTTCTACTGAAAATTAAAATCAATTAACTATCAGTTTATAGACTTAGATCTATGTACCCTTTTCCCATCCTATCAGTCTGTACATCCTATCTCAGTTCAAACCACCTAAATGATTGATACATATGTATTGCTTCAGTTTGAGATCAAGTATACTTACGTAATACTTGATTCACTCAAACTATGGGCTCTGATACCATCCTGTGAAGACCTCCCCTTCCGGGTCAGTCCTCAGAGTCTAGGTCCCACAAATAGCAATACGATATCAACCATACTAAAATAGGGTAATTAAATTGCGGAATAATAAAATTACATGTACATACAAGATTAGGATTAAGTTTACATATTTCAAAATAAAGTTATAAAAGGGTAACATCTAATCTAATCATAATATCATACATTACATCAAATCTACCCAGAACCACCACAATTGTTGTCTTCCAATCAGTACCAGAAAGATTTGTTGAGTAGTGGTCTAGAAAATCTTCAAAACTTGAATCTTGAATGACCTAAGTACTAGGTCCTGCAGGTGATTTTCCTTTGGCTTTTCCTGTAAAATATTAATGCAACATCTGTAAGCAACGCTTAGTGAGTTTATAGATTTTCAATATCAACATGCGTGTCAAGCGGAGTCATTAGTCTTAGCGTGATATGTCTTTGGCTGCCGCTACAGCCCTCATGATTGAGATATAGAATCATAGAATCGGATGATGTTCAAGCCACACTCACGCTTAAATCGTGGGGATCAGCCACATACTGGGCTAGCTACCAGTAAGTCAATATGGCGGAACATCGGAGGTCATTACCAAGTTCATAAGAACTGGTGAAATAGCCGGGTCTAGAACAATAGACCATAAGGGCTAGTCAAGCTGAATCAATCTATCAAATGTCTGATCAATGATGTAAGCATATGTCTTAGAAGTCATGATAACAATGAATCATAAAGCAAAGTCCGAAGCAATATTAAATGCAATATGAAAAGATAAACAAATAGCTATCATGATTCACTGGGCAACACCCAACCATGGTGTGCACATGTCTCAATTCAGCTGATACATGAATGTCAATAAATCTGTCAGCATCAATATATCTCAACCGGATCTATGCATGTTCAATCTGAATATCTATAACTCACAGGTCTGTGTCTTGGTCAAACAGATATATGAATCTGCCACCTGAGTTATCTCAGGATTTTGTCAATCTGTAATCTGTCAATTCTTTTCAAATCAGAGACCCGCTTTCAATTTTTTAAGTCTTTAAATCTTTGTTCAGAATATGCTGAACCTGTTCAAATTCATTCATGATAATATCATGTCAATTCATCATCTTTATCATCATCATTTTAGTCTTTAAATTCTTTGTGTCAATGTTCAGATATCAACTGAACCTGTCCAGAATTATTATTGTCAAATCATATCAATTTCATGTCTTTCTCTTTATTTTATCTGATTCTGATAACTGATAACTCTGTTAATCATTTGATTCATTTTTCTTTAATTTTGTAAAAATATCAAAATAGGATATCCAATTTCGGATCATCCGGATTCGGACCATCCGGATTCGGACAAATCCGGATCTGGCACCCGGATTCGGACCAATCTGAAATAGACATTCTAATTCGGACCAATTAATCATCCAGATTCAGACTCATCCGAAATGGGCATCCCAATTCGGACCAAGCACACATCCGGATTCGGTTCATTATCCGAAATTGATATCATCCGAATTGAAATCATCCGAATTGGTACCATCCGAAGTATGGGAACCGAAGTGGCCTCATCCGAATTCAGGGTCCGAAGTGGGACATCATCCGAATTCGGGTCATCCGAATTCGGATCCCTGGACTTAGAAATTTTTCCAGAAATGTTCTTGGTGTTCTTCATTTTGTTCATACGGATTTTTGTCAAATTTCACTAAAACTCATTTATATTGACATGCAATGTATTATAATGTTGTAATATCATTGTTTGATTGGTTTTATACTAATTTCCCTATTAATAACATCATTATTTGATCTAGATCATCCAAAATGTATTATTTTTGTCAAGAACATATTTTTACACAAAATTTCCGATTTCATCATTATTTGGATGATTTAAGTAACAAATTTTAAATCTGTTTCATTTATTAGTTTCAATTCATCATAATCTACTAAATTTTTACACATGCAACAACAAATTTGGGCTTTAATTCTTGCATTTTCGGTTTTCATGAAACCGAACCAATATACTTAAAAACTTTGAATCTAAACGAAATATTACCTTAATATCTTGTAATTTGATGATGCTTTGATGATGTTGTGACCCTCTCTTGAATTAATTCTTCAATTGATTGCAATTCAATGAATTTCTTGATATTTTGTGAAGTATCCGTGAGTTAGAGAGAGATTAGAGAGAGAGAGTTATCAAAATTAATGATCTTAATTGATCATTTATTTGAGTATATATATTGATTTAATCATATTTGTTACTTAACCCACTAAACTTTTGTATTTTTACATATCTTATAATTTTAATCATCTTTTAATAATTCAAAATCATAAATATAATTTAATTAATATTTTCATTACTAAATTATATTACAAAATAATGATGTAATAACATTACATTATTAACTCAGATACTGAAAATAAAAGATAGGTTGTTACAGAATGGGCTCCACCACGCACAAACTTCGTCCCCGAAGTTAGCTACATTCGAACAGACTGGGATATGTTGCTTTCATAACATCTCTGGATTCCCAAGACTGATGCGAACCTTTGTGGTGTTTCCACTGGACGAGCACCATCTGTATCTCTTTGTTTCGAAGCTTTTTGGTCTTCGAGTCCAGAATACGTTCTGGCTCTTCAACCACGCGAAGCTTCTCATCAATTTGCAAGTTAACGTGTGGTATTTTAACTTCTCTTTCGTCAGCTAAACTCTTTCTTAAATGACTAACATGGAATACAGGATGTATTCCAGCTAAGTCAGCTGGTAGATCAAGACGATAAGACTGATTTCCAATCTTTTCAATGATCTTGAACGGTCCGATAAATCTCGGAGCTAGCTTGTTTCTTTTAATGAACCGTACCACATTCTTCATTGGGGATACTTTTAACATCACCCAATCGTTAACTGCAAAACTGATGGATCTATGCCGATTGTCATAATATGACTTCTGCCTGCTTTGAGCTTCAAGAATATTTCTTCGAACAAGTTGAATCTTCTCGTGAGTCAATTGTAGAAGGGCAGGTCCTGCTATTGGCGATTCGCCTGTTTCACGCCAACAGGTGGGAGTTCTGCACTTTCTTCCGTATAGAGCTTCAAAAGGGGCCATCTTGATCGTAGAATGATAACTGTTGTTGTAAGAGAATTCGACCAACGGTAAGTGGTCATCCCAGTTACCACATAAATCAAGAATGCAGGCACGAAGCATATCTTCGAGAGTTAGAATAGTACGCTCACTCTGGCCATCTGCATTTGGATGATAAGCAGTACTCATAGAAATCCGAGTACCCATCCCTTCTTGTAGTGCTTGCCAGAATCTGGATGTGAAACGACTATCACGATCAGATACAATAGACTTTGGCACACCGTGACGAGAAATAATTTCTGTGATGTACAACTGTGCCAATCTATCCAGAGAATAAGTTTCTTTCATTGGAATGAAATGTGCTGATTTCGTTAAACGATCAACGACTACCCAGATAGAGTCGTGTTGTCTTTTGGTCTTTGGCAGCTTCGTAATGAAGTCCATTGTTATATGCTCCCACTTCCATTCAGGAACTGGCAGTGGTTGCATATCCCCGAAGGGTTTCTGGTGTTCTGCCTTAACCATCTGACATACTTTGCAGCTTTCAACACATTTTCCGATGTCTTTCTTCATTCCTGGCCACCAGTAATCAGCTTTCAGATCAAAATACATCTTTGATCTGCCAGGATGAATAGATAACTTGGACTGATGAGCTTCGGATAGAAGAGTGCTACGGATTGAACCATACTTAGGAATCCAGATTCGGTTTCCTTTGAAACAGTGAAGTCCCAAATGGTTCAGGGTTAGAAATTGTAACTGCCCTTTAAGATTTTCAGAATCAATATTCTCTTCTTTCAGTGCCTCAGTTTGAGCAACTCGAATCTCTTCAATAAGATCAGAAGAGAATATAACTGGAGTTAGGGCATAACAGCACTTTTCTGGATATACTTTTCTACTCAACGCATCCGCGACAACATTTGCTTTGCCGGGATGATATAAGATCTCGCAGTCATAATCCTTGATAAGCTCCAAGGATCGACGCTGTTTCATGTTCAGATCTTTTTGAGTGAAAAGGTATTTGAGACTCTTATGATCGGTGTAGAGCTGACACCGAGTCCCATATAGATAGTGACGCCAGATCTTCAGTGCAAAGGTAACAGCAGCCAACTCAAGATCATGAGTTGGTGCACTTTTCTCATAGTCTTTTAATTGCCTTGAAGCATAGGCAATTACTTTTCCCCTTTGCATCAGAACACATCCTAAGCCAGTACCAGATGCGTCGCTATAAACAACGAAATCATCATTACCTTCTGGCAAGGCTAGGATCGGCGCTTGAATCAACTTTTGCTTCAGAATATCGAATGCCTCTTGCTGTTTATCGGTCCAAACGAAAGGAGTATTCTTTCGTGTTAGCATTGTAAGCGGCACAACAATCTTTGAGAAGTCCTTTATGAATCGCCGATAATAACCGGCCAATCCAAGGAAACTTCGGATCTCAGAGGCATTACGAGGCGTTTGCCATTTCTGAACGGCCTCGACTTTCGAAGGATCAACGGAAATTCCTTCGCCAGAAACAACGTGGCCAAGGAACTGGATCTATAAGAATCAAAATAGAAATTCAAATTCTGATGTGAATCATAGAATAGTTAAGGAAAACAGCTCAAGACATATATAATAGAGATTATACCTGTCTGAGCCAAAATTCACATTTAGAAAACTTTGCGTAGAGTCTTTCTTTTCTTAATAACTCTAGCAATTGCCGCAGATGAACGGAATGATCAGCCTCCGTTTTGGAGTAAATCAGAATATCGTCTATGAACACGATAACTGATTTATCCAACATTGGTCTGCACACACGATTCATGAGATCCATGAATGCCGCTGGTGCATTTGTTAAGCCGAACGGCATTACGAGAAATTCGTAATGACCGTATCTTGTACGGAAGGCTGTATTCGGAATATCCTCATTTCTTACTTTCAGTTGATGATACCCAGAACGGAGATCTATTTTTGAGAAATAACTAGCTCCTTGCAGTTGATCAAACAGATCATCAATCCTGGGCAGAGGATATTTATTCTTTATGGTGACTTTGTTCAACTCGCGGTAGTCGATGCACATACGGAAGGTTCCATCTTTCTTTTTGACAAATAAGACTGGTGCACCCCACGGAGACGAACTTGGTCGAATAAAACCTTTTTCCAACAGCTCTTGCAGCTGTTTTGACATTTCCTGCATTTCCGCAGGTGCAAGTCTGTAAGGAGCTTTTGCGATAGGAGCCGCACCAGGAACCAAGTCAATACTGAACTCGACTTGACGTTCCGGTGGCACTCCCGAAATGTCGTCAGGGAATACGTCTGGGAACTCACAGACGATAGGAATATCAGATAATGATTTCTTTTGGGCTTCAGAGATAGATTCAGATGAGACATAACATACGTAGGATTCATGACCTTAGATAAGTACTTATGCGCTTTTTCAACAGATATGAAACAATGTGCACCTTTCCGCTTCTCGCCCTTGATCTCTAATACTCGGCCGTCTGAAGACTTGATTCTAATGATTCGCCGGTTGCAGATAATTGTAGCCTCATTATTCGTTAACCAGTCCATGCCGATGATGACGTCAAACTCTTTTAATGGAATCGGGATGAGATCGAGGTTGAATACGATGTTATTTACGAGCAGAGTGCAGTTTCGGTAGACAGATTCAGCCATAACGAAATTGTTACTGGCTGTCTCAATATCAAGTATTATGGGAAGCTTTGATGGAGCTTTATGTAGCCTTTGTGCAAAAGATGTGGATGTAGAAGAACGACTGGCGCCGGAATCGAATAATACTCTAGCAGAAATGGAGTTAAGTAAGAACATACCGGTAACCACATCAGGTGTTTCTTTCGCTTCTTCTGCTGTTATCTGAAAGGCTCGAGTTCTTGCAGTCGGCGTTGCAGCAGAACTTTTCCCTGTAGAACCTCCTGCTGATGATTGAGACTGATAACGTGATCCGCTTCGACACTGGTACATGAAGTGTCCCCTTTTTCCGCATTTCGCACATCCTCGTCCCTGCTGTGGACATTCCTCGCTGCTATGACCAATCGTGTTGCACGTAAAACAAGTTACGTCATCTGGATTGCACAACCCCATATGAGACTTCCTACACCGTTTGCAAAATCGCGGCTCGTTCGTTAGGGAATATGCTTGTACTTTCGACTGAGAACTATACTGACGGGATTGCTGGGGCTGAGATTTACTTGGCTTGAAAAATCTACCGAATCTCTGTTTCTTCGGAGGAGACGGATTCATTGGGTTAGTCGCTGGAGCGTATAGCTGATCACCATACTCTAAGTACCCTCGCTCAATCTGTCTCGCTGCTTCTACCATTTCCAGATAGCTCTTATATTTGATCGCACTCATGGGATGTCGATAGCTGGGATTGAGTCCTACTCGGAACCTATTCATTTTCCTTTCCTCTGTTGCCACTTGGTAAGAAGAGTAGCCACATAATCTCGAAAATTCGTGTTCGTATTCATCTACAGTCTTCGTTCCCTGATTCAGTTGCATTAATTGGACTTCCATCTTATCTCGCTGGTCAACCGGGCAGTATTTCGCGTTGAACATGTCTAGAAACTAGTTCCATTCCAATGTCTGAATGACTTCCTCCCCGTATCTGCTTCGCTGTGTCTTCCACCATGCGCGAGCAGCTCCAACAAACAACGCAGACGCGTAGCTCACTTTCTTAGAATCTAAACAGTCAGAGATTCTAAAAATTTCTTCCGTATGACTGATCCAATCCATCGCCTGAATCGGATCTACAGTACCCTCGAAGTTCAGGGCACCGCTCGCTTTAAAATCTTTGAATTTGCAGCCTTTAGGCTGAGCAATTAGGGCATCGGGAATAGAGTTATCAGAATCGGAGTCATTAATCTGAACTTGCTTTTCTTTTCTCTTATTTTTCTTATCTTCACGTCTTTTAGCTTCGGCCTCATCTCTGGCACGAAACTGTTCTTGCATCATTTTGTTTTGTTGTTCTGAGTGTTGGGCTAGAAATTGTTGCATCATTTCAAACATTTGTTGTGGATTCATGTTGCTAGGAATATCACCTGATCCTGATCCTGACATCTTCTACTGAAAATTACAAGCATTTAACTATCAGTTTATAGACTTAGATCTATGTACCCTTTTCCCATCCTATCAGTCTGTACATCCTATCTCAGTTCAAACCACCTAAATGATTGATACATATGTATTGCTTCAGTTTGAGACCAAGAATACTCACGTAATACTTGATTCACTCAAACTAGGGCTCTGATACCATCCTGTGAAGACCTCCCCTTCCGGGTCAGTCCTCAGAGTCTAGGTCCCACAAATAGCAATACGATATCAACCATACTAAGATAGGGTAATTAAATTGCGGAATAATAAAATTACATGTACATACAAGATTAGGATTAAGTTTACATATTTCAAAATAAAGTTATAAAAGGGTAACATCTAATCTAATCATAATATCATACATTACATCAAATCTACCCAGAACCACCACAATTGTTGTCTTCCAATCAGTACCAGAAAGATTTGTTGAGTAGTGGTCTAGAAAATCTTCAGAACTTGAATCTTGAATGACCTAATTACTAGGTCCTGCAGGTGATTTTCCTTTGGCTTTTCCTGTAAAATATTAATGCAACATCTGTAAGCAACGCTTAGTGAGTTTATAGATTTTCAATATCAACATGCGTGTCAAGCGGAGTCATTAGTCTTAGCGTGATATGTCTTGGCTGCCGCTACAGCCCTCATGATTGAGATATAGAATCATAGAATCGGATGATGTTCAAGCCACACTCACGCTTAAATCGTGGGGATCAGCCACATACTGGGCTAGCTACCAGTAAGTCAATATGGCGGAACATCGGAGGTCATTACCAAGTTCATAAGAACTGGTGAAATAGCCGGGTCTAGAACAATAGACCATAAGGGCTAGTCAAGCTGAATCAATCTATCAAATGTCTGATCAATGATGTAAGCATATGTCTTAGAAGTCATGATAGCAATGAATCATAAAGCAAAGTCTGAAGCAATATTAATTGCAATATGAAAAGATAATCAAATAGCTATCATGATCCACTGGGCAACACCCATCCATGGTGTGCACAGGTCTCATTCCAGCTGATAAAGTGAATATCAATAAATCTATCAGCAACAATATATCTCAACCGGATCTATGCATGTTCAATCTGAATATCTATAACTCACAGGTCTGGGTCTTGGTCAAACAGATATATGAATCTGCCACCTGAGTTATCTCAGGATTTCGTCAATCTGTAATCTGTCAATTCTTTTCAAATCAGAGACCCGCTTTCAAGTCTTTAAGTCTTTAAATCTTTGTTCAGAATATACTGAACTTGTTCAAATTCATTCATGATAATATCATGTCAATTTCATCATCATTTTAGTCTTTAAATTCTTTGTGTCAATGTTCAGATATCAACTGAACCTGTCCAGAATTATTATTGTCAAATCATATCAATTTTTATGTCTTTCTCTTTATTTTATCTGATTCTGATAACTGATAACTCTGTTAATCATTTGATTCATTTTTCTTTAATTTTGTAAAAATATCAAAATAGGATATCCAATTTCGGATCATCCGGATTCGGACCATCCGGATTCGGACAAATCCGGATCTGGCACCCGGATTCGGACCAATCTGAAATAGACATTCTAATTCGGACCAATTAATCATCCGGATTCAGATTCATCCGAAATGGGCATCCCAATTCGGACCAAGCACACATCCGGATTCGGTTCATTATCCGAAATTGATATCATCCGAATTGAAATCATCCGAATTGGTACCATCCGAAGTATGGGAACCGAAGTGGCCTCATCCGAATTCAGGGTCCGAAGTGGGACATCATCCGAATTCGGGTCATCCGAATTCGGATCCCTGGACTTAGAAATTTTTCCAGAAATGTTCTTGGTGTTCTTCATTTTGTTCATACGGATTTTTGTCAAATTTCACTAAAACTCATTTATATTGACATGCAATGTATTATAATGTTGTAATATCATTGTTTGATTGGTTTTATACTAATTTCCCTATTAATAACATCATTATTTGATCTAGATCATCCAAAATGTATTATTTTTGTCAAGAACATATTTTTACACAAAATTTCCGATTTCATCATTATTTGGATGATTTAAGTAACAAATTTTAAATCTGTTTCATTTATTAGTTTCAATTCATCATAATCTACTAAATTTATACACATGCAACAACAAATTTGGGCTTTAATTCTTGCATTTTCGGTTTTCATGAAACCGAACCAATATACTTAAAAACTTTGAATCTAAACAAAATATTACCTTAATATCTTGTAATTTGATGATGCTTTGATGATGTTGTGACCCTCTCTTGAATTAATTCTTCAATTGATTGCAATTCAATGAATTTCTTGATATTTTGTGAAGTATCCGTGAGTTAGAGAGAGATTAGAGAGAGAGAGTTATCAAAATTAATGATCTTAATTGATCATTTATTTGAGTATATATATTGATTTAATCATATTTGTTACTTAACCCACTAAACTTTTGTATTTTTACATATCTTATAATTTTAATCATCTTTTAATAATTCAAAATCATAAATATAATTTAATTAATATTTTCATTACTAAATTATATTACAAAATAATGATGTAATAACATTACATTATTAACTCAGATACTGAAAATAAAAGATAGGTTGTTACAAAGGACGACCTGAAAAAGCTTCATGATCAGCCTATCTTCTTTACTAAACCATGGAGATCTGAAGCCAGGAAGTTCCAAAAGGTAGTTAAAGTTTGTATAGATGCTGGATTATATGCAGGCAGTAGTATATATAGCTCTAGTACTTAAATTTGATGTAAATAATTAGAAGCTATCGTCAAGGGGGAGTCTGTTGGTACACCCTGTGTGACGATAGCAGTCTAATCGATCAGCATTTTGGTTTAAGTAATATTCTGAGTATTGAGAATTAACAAGTGTTTTGATATATATGTTTATATGTGTTTGTCTGTTATTGATTGTGTGTTTGAACTTGATGTAACATATTACAAGAAGTTCAAACATAAAGGTCAAAGATTAACTCAAGCATAAGTAAAACATAAGTTTCATCACTTAAGTGTTTAAGTGTATTGGCTAGATTCGAATTACATAAGGGAAGACATTCGAATCTGTGATAGATTCGAATGTGTCCTTAGATTCGAATATGCCCAGATTCGAGAATGTCATTGTGGACAGACTCGAATGGGCCTTGGGCCAGATTCGAGTTTGGCCCACATCAGACTCGAATCAGGGTCTATAATTAGGGATAGACTCGAGTCATTAGAGACTTTGAGCAGAATTCGTGAGGAATTAAGCTTAAGGCGATCTCGAGTTTATCATTAGCTTTAGGTCCGTTTCAGAGAGAATTAGCTCGTAGGATCGTTCGTGTGTCGTTCATTCAGCGTCTAATAGTCTCCGTGTTTCGTGGTTGAGAGTTGTCCGTCTATCCGTTAACGAGGATTCCGCACTCGTTGACGGCTCCGCATCTAGATAGAATTCGTATAGTGGTAGACCTTACAGCAATTGAGAGTGCCTTAGTAAAAGTGGGTCTGAAAGCTCCTGATCAAGATATATTTTTGCTAGACCACTATCCGGCGTACAAATTTCTGCTTCGAGGACAGCTAGGGGTTATCTTGAACCAGAAAGGATACAAAAGATTCATGCGCTTTGAAGATCTTCCATGTTACTCCGACGGCACTATCAGATTGGTTCGAGCAGCGCTTACTCAGAAAGTTCAAGACTTTGACGCTCAACCAAATCCAGAACTTAGATGCTCACTGAAGGAGATTCAGGATATCCTCAGCGGCATTGAACACCTGAACGAAAGGCTACATCTGAGACAAGTGACCAGACGCTTCGACGTCATCCTTGGACTCCGAGAATCAACGGACCACGCCAGAGTTCCAGGACCTCCTAAATGATCGAAAAGGGGGAGATTGTTAGATATATTATTTCGATCATAGGGAGTTGTCATGTAATAATTATTGTCTTTATATTTAGTCTTGTATTTAATTCCATGTAGTTTGTTTCTTTGTAATAGTCAAGGGGCCAAAGTTGCCTTTAGGTAAAACTTAATTAAAGGAGCCTAGAAATAGGCTCCTAGGGTTTCTTTATTGAAAACACGGTTGACATTGAGAAAAAACATACAGCCGCCACTTTTTGTATTCTCCCAACATTCTCTTTGTCTTTCTTCATCATTTCACAATTATTGAGCATTGATTCTTCTTGTGATTGATAAGAAACATTAAAGGTGCTGAATTATTAACGGGATTACATATTACAGTTCATTGCATGATTTTACATTAGGATTTGCATTTTCATGCATTTTTATAATTGTTCACGTTGCATGTGCATGAACATTAAAAGCTGAAAATATTCTAAGTCCTGATTTCGGACCATCCGAAGTTCGGACCATCCGGACTTCGGATGAATTTTCTAGAAAATTTTCAAATATTTTAACTGTTTCATCTGAATTCAGACCACTGTGCATCCGAGTTCGGACCACTGTGCATCCTAATTTGGTTCTTATCACCATTGTTCAATTTTCAATTATTTTTCTAATTTTCACCACTGTGCATCCGAATTCGGATTGTTCATCCGAATTTCAAATTGAACCGAATTCGGATCACTGCATCTGTATTTCAGCTCATCCGAAATTCAACACTTAGCATTGTTTTTTAGTTTTTCCATTTTTGCATTTTTGTCAAAAAATCAAAAAATCCCAAAAGTATTTATAGTCCTTTGCACCATTGGTTAGAGTTAGGATCACTGTTTGAGTGAAAATGTCTATTCTAACATTGGTCTCTTAACAATTGACTTTGGACATTATTCAGTAGAATTCACATTCTACTGATAAAGACCCGATGTTTTAAACAGAATAGACAGTTTCTATCTCACACTTATCCCAGACTTAGTATCAATGATTTATTTTGTTAAAGTCTGCTATTCTAACCCTGCTGCATTTCTATAGGACTCATGGAACCCGCAGTCGTTCTTACCATTCCTCATTCACCCATTCCGAATAATAATGCCCAACTCCCTGAGGAGTCCATCCTTCCCCAATCCCAATTTGTTGAGTTTGCCCACCACAACTGGCAACTTGACGTTTCAACCCTACGACGTGAAGCCGAGGATATCTCCTTTGATATCCTCAAAGGCCATCCACTCTTTTACTCCCTATCCACCGCCATATCAGTACCTTCCCTTTACCTCCAACAATTCTGGCATCATCTCACATTCGTGTCTGATGCCAAACCCCACTTCACATGTACCATAAATTGTGTTTCAGTCAAAATCACCCAAGCAGCCATCCGCCACATTCTCCGCCTCCCAGCTGAAGCCTTTTCTCTATCAAGACTTGCCTTTGCACCAATCCCTTCTCTTCTGGAAACCCTTGACGAAATAAAGTCACTTGGATATGATGGCCCTCTCACAAAGCCCTCTAAATTCAGAACAAAGAACCTTCAAGCACACTAGAGGGTTCTGTTTGATATAATCAACAAATGTTTCACTGGGAAACATTCCGGACACGACTCTGCGTCAATACAAGTTTTTTCTATGTTTGCTGCATTCGCGTTCGACCGTCACTATGAGTACGCGACATTCATTTTTGACGAATTAAAAAGAGCCATTCTCGAGAAAAGAACCAAGCGAGGGCGTAAGTACATACCTTTTCAGAGGTTTCTACAACTGATTATCCAATACGCCACGGACAACGATCATGACATTGACGAACGACTAGAAGCCGACGTATATGTCACGGCCGCACTTCAACGATTGAACATTCCAAAAGGAAATCCCAGCATACCGGTGATGACAATTCCACTGTCATTGTTACAACAAGCTATACAAACAGAGCGGGTAAGGGATTATATAAGGGCTTTCTATCCGGATGAGGCTCAGTCAGAACTGACTGAGCCTAACGAGTCCGAAGGTGAGCCAAGAGTGAGTGAGTCTGAGGGAGCAGAGGTGGATGTACAACAAATTCTGGGTTTGGGTGAGAGGGAGGTTTCTTAGGCGAGGGAGGGAGCAGAAGGTGATGAGGCAGAGGTGGCTGATTCTGAATAGACCGTCTCTGTCCAAATGAGGGGTCTAGAAGTGGCATCTGAGGGAGATCTTAGCCCCGAAAGCCGGACAATCCGGAATAAGACCACCGGTCCAGTGGTCGAAACAACCCATACCATCCACTTGGTATTCTCTCAAAGGGATATCACTTCATTCCACTGGGACATTGCACATACACCATCACCCTCTCACTCGGAGAGTCGTGATGTTGAAACAGGTCACACGTCGCTCCCAGTGACCATCCTTCGCTCGACCAAAGCGCACTCCCCACCCCCACACACACGCAGCACGACGCCTCCGTGGTGTTGACCCCTGAACGAGCTGCCTTCGTGGCGGCTCCAGAAACTTCCAGATCTGAGCATCCCGTAGTAGAGCCAGGAGTGACGGAAGGAAGACCTGATGTTGCCCCACAAATACCGTCAACATCAGGCCATCCCGGGATTAATCTCGAGATGTTAACAGCAGCTCTCCGTGTTGCTGGTGTTATCACCCGGGATGACCTGGACGCCCAAAAGGAGGCTGCCGAAGAAAGACATACCGCCCTTCTATCATTCATTAAGGGTAAGGGTGTTGCATCTGAGAATCTGCTATCACCAGGTACCCGATCAGTCCAAGCTCAGATTTCAGAATTATCTGACAAGATGGATGCGCTTACAAGGCTAATCTTACAAGTCTAGGAGCAGATCAACACAAGAATGAACCGTTTAGAATTTGTGGTTATTGAGCTACAGTGCCGTCCTCAGGCTAACTCTCACAAAGGAAAACATGACGATCAGAACGATCGTGACCACCATGAGAGGGAGAAGAGGCAAAGAGTTCAGTCTGAGGACCCGATGATGATTGTAGGGGGAGCCAAATCAGAGGGAGCAGATATACAAGGGTCTGGGGAACAAAGTTATGGGGCTCAAGAAATGTTAGAGTATAAGCCTATGGTTGAAGGCCTAGCTCCTTTGGATCCTATGTCAGCGATGGTGGAGTACGAACCTATCTTTGAAAAGGTCGAAATCATATTAGTGTCTGATACAGACTCTGATATTGACGAAGACTACCCTCTACTTACACCAAAGCCAGAACCCGAGTCAGCACAAAAATCTTCTTCATCCTTTGAATTCCTGAATTCCCCACCCCATGTGCCACAACAAGAAATATTATCTGCTATCCAAGCTCCCTCCCCCACTCTCAAAGAAACCCCACTGATCCAAAGTCCACCCAAAGTCCAAACAATACCCCAACCTTAAGCCCAGGAACCAGAGTCTTCAGGCACTAGAGTTGTGGATTCTTTCGATGCTAGGCCTGAAGAACCTGGCTACCATCATGAAAGTGATTTATACTGGGTTGGCTGGTATTCAAAAGGTGGGGTACATGCTTTACCAGAAATATTGAAAGAAGAACTAAGGCAAGAATGAAGGGGGAAATTTTTTGAACTACTTGAAGCCCCTCCGGCCGAATTAGAAGAACCCCCTATTCAAGGCCTAAAAGATTTTTTAAGGAAATTCCGGGCAAAACAGTTTCTAGAACCCTTTTTGGAAGAATGATTTAAAATGGTGTTCAGGAAAAGGCATGGGTCTTACAGCAGACGCTTACTAATGGAGCTGACTAATATAGATTTTCAGATTACATGCATTATCAAACGGATCATGGGTCTAGCGTGATATATGTTGACTGCCGCTACTGCCACTCATGATTGAGACATAGTAGTCATAGAGTTGGATGATGTTCAAGCCACGCTCACGCTTAAATTGTGGGGATCAGTCACATACTGGGCTAGCTACCAGTAAATCAACATGGCGGAACATCGAAGTATCATTACCAAGTTCAAAAGAACTGGTGAAATAGCATGGTCTAGAACAATAGACCGTCAATGCTAATAATCTTAAGCTGAATCGATATGTCAAAGTAGGGATGTGTGGAATGACCAGAAAACCGAACCGAAACCGACACCGAAACCGAACCGGAACCGGAACCAATTGGAACCGATTTGTAGTATTCGGTTCAGTTATCGGTTCTTATAATTTTTAATTTTCGGTTATCGGTTATTCGGTTAACGGTTCTGCGGGTTTCGGTTATATCGGGTATGGAACCAAGAATTCGAAAAGTCCATGGCATGGATACCAAGAAAATTTAAAAACCCATGATGGGAATTGTGAAAACCAAAAGATTATTTGATGGTTGCCTTCCTCAATCCTCACCCTCCCTAACACTTGGAAGAATAAATTGCATCGATCAAATCCACTTTGTTCTAAAAGCAAGCAAATTTTAAAATACAATCAATAATTAAGAATATATCACTATATTTAAAGAAGTAATTCAGAATGATATTTTATCAAGATTTACATTCAATAAAACGTTAACCAAAAGCAATCTACATTTGAAAATCATTACGAATTGTTCGGGTTGAAAATCCATACTTCACGTTGACGTTCATAACAAAAGTAATTTTTTTTTGCAAGAGTATAATAAAACTTTAATCGTGTTTGTTATGATATATATATATATATATATATATATATATATATATATATATATAATATATATATTTAAGTACATATATATATTTTTTTGCAAATTTCGGTTTTAATCGGTTCCGTACCCGAAATACCCGTACCATAACCGAACCGGAACCAGAACCGTGTTATAATTATTGGTTCGGTTATCGGTTCTTACAATCTTCAATTTTCGGTTTCGGTTAAATCGGTTCCGGTTCGGTTCGGTCCGGTTCCGGAACCGTTTACATCCCTATGTCAAAGGATGCGTGCAATGGTGAAAGCATAGTAATCAAGGTCATGATAGCAATAATCTCATAGCAATATCTGAAATAAGCTGTAAATTCAATGTCATATGAAATGATAAATCAAATAGCTATCATGATCCACAGGGCATCACCGAACCATGGTGTACACAGGTCACAATCCAGCTGATCTTATATGAATGTCAAATTAATCTATCATCAACAATATGTCTCAACCGGAAATCTCGCATGTAAAGCTGAATATCTATTACTCACAGGTTCTGTGGTCTTTATCAAGCAGATATAAAATCCACCACCTGAGTTATCCCAGGATTTTATCTTTAAATCTTTGTCAATCTGATCTCTGTCAATTCTTTTCAAATCAGTGACCCGCTTTCAATATCTTAAATCTTTAGATCTTTGTTCAGAATTTAACTGAACCTGTCCAGAATTATATCAAATCACATCATTAGCTTTTTAGCTTTAAAATCTTTATTTTATCTGATTCTGATAACAAATATTTAATCAATCATTCATTTGTTCTTTTCTTTGTTTCTTTGAATTCTAAAAAGATATATATATATATATATATATATATATATATATATATATATATATATATATATATATATATATATATATATATATATATATATATGGGTGGGTTCAATGGAAAACCACTATGCACCCGAAAACTATGAAAATCTACGCATACCGTCCGATTTGATGCATTTCATGATAAACGCGATGGCATGATCGTAAATAAGGTGATGCATCACGCGGGATTTTGATGCATCACGCGGGAAATTTGATGCATCACGCGGGATTTTGATACATCACGCGGGGAATTTGATGCATTAGTGGTGGTGCAGTGCGGTTTTCACAAGTTTTCAGGTGCATTGTGGTTTTCCATTGAACCCCCCCCTCTCTCTGTATATATATATATATATATATATATATATATATATATATATATATATATATCATATTGCTTTATTGATCTTTAATCATTTATTTGTTTATTTAAAATATCAAAAATATGACATTCAGATTCGGACCATCCGAAGTAGGCATCCGGATTGGGTCATCCTAAGTGACATCCGAATTGGTATCCGAAATCATGGCAACCGAACCGCAGTGGGAAAATCCGAAATAGGTTGTCCGAAATCATAGGATCCGAAATGGGGCATCTCATCCGAATTCGGATCTCACATCATCATAATTTCCAGAAAATTGTTCTTAGTGTTCTATGTCATATTCATACGGATTTTTACTTAAAATTCACTAAACCCATTTTCTGTAACATGCAATGTAATATATTGTTATATTATCATTATTAGAGTGTTTTTATACAATTTTCCCTATCAAAAACACCATAAATTGATCAAGATTGTCCAAAATCCTTTCTTTTTGTAAAGAACACAAATTTTCATAAAAATCCAGATTTTGAACTTATTTGATCGATCTAAACTACAATTATTGTTTCTGTAACTTCAATATACCTAAATACATGATTTCTAACAATTTAAACTAACATGCAACATCAATTTCATGTTTATAAATTATGGGTTTCGGTTTTTCATAAAAACCGAACATAAACTCATTAAATTTTGAAATATAAATGAGTATTACCTCAAATCTTTGTAGATTATTGATGTTAGATGCTTGTGGTAACTTTTCTTGAATTAAATCTTCAATCAATTACAAAAATTGATGATCTCTTTGATGATTTTTGGAGAGAAACCGATTGTAGAGAAAGAAAGAAGAGAGAGAGTGTAAATGTCTTTAATATGTGTTAATGGTCACTAAAGCACGTTTTGGGGTTTATATATATTTACTATGATAAATACCCATTTAACCTATCACTCTTTTGTATGATACATATCTTTTAATTTGATCGTCAAAATATATTATATTCTTTATTTAACTTAATTAATTAAATTTCATTAATTAATTCAATTACAAAATAAATAATGTAATAAAATTACATTATTAGCTCAAAAATAGAAAATTAAGTTCAAGTAAAAACTAGGTTGTTACAGAATGGGCTCCACCACGCACAAACTTCGTCCTCGAAGTTAGCTATGTTTGAACAGACTTGGATAGGTAGCTTTCATGACATCTCTGGATTCCCAAGACTGATGCGAACCTTTGTGGTGTTTCCACTGAACGAGCACCATCTGTATTTCTTTATTTCTAAGCTTTTTCGAGTCCAGAATACATTCCGGCTCTTCAACCACTCAAAGTTTTTCATCAATTTGCAGATTAACATGTGGTACCCGCACTTCTCTTTCATCTGCTAGGCTCTTTCTCAAATGACTAACATGGAATACCGGAGGTATTCCTGCTAAGTCAGTTGGCAGTTCAAGACGGTAAGATTGGTTCCCTACCTTTTCAACAATCTTGAACGGACCGATGAATCTCAGAGCTAGCTGTTTCGCTTTATAAATCTCACCACATTCTTCATTGGGGATACTTTTAGCATCACCCAATCATTAACCGCAAAGCTGATAGATCTGTGACGATTATCATAATATGACTTCTGCCTGCTTTGAGCTTCAAGTATATTCCTTCTGACAAGTTGAGTCTTCTCATGAGTCAACTGTAGAAGGGCAGGACCCGCTAAAGGTGATTCACCTGTTTCGTGCCAACAGGTGGGAGTTCTGCACTTTCTTCCGTATAGAGCTTCAAAAGGAGCCATCTTGATCGTGATAACTGTTGTTGTGTGAGAATTCTACCAAAGGCAAGTGGTCATCCCAATTACCACCCAGATCAAGAACGCAGGCACAGAGCATATCTTCAAGAGTTAAGATAGTACGTTCACTTTGGCCATCTGCATTTGGATGATAAGCTGTACTCATGGATATTCGAGTACCCATCCCTTCTTGCAGCGCTTTCCAGAATCTTGAAGTGAAACGAGTATCATGATCAGAGACGATAGATTTCGGCACACCATGACGAGAGATTATTTCAGTGATGTACATCTGTGCCAATCTATCAGGAGAGTATGTCTCTTTCATCGGTATGAAATGAGCTGACTTCGTTAATCGATCCACGACTACCCAGATGGAGTCGTGCTGTCTCTTGGTTTTTGGCAATTACGTGACAAAATCCATAGTTATATGCTCCCACTTCAACTCAGGAACTGGTAATGGTTCCATATCCCCAAAGGGTTTCTGATGTTCTGCCTTAACCATTTGACAGACTCTGCAGCTTTCAACATATTGACCGATGTCTTTCTTCATTCCTGGCCACCAGTAATCAGCTTTCAGATCGAAATACATCTTTGAGCTGCCAGGATGAATAGATTACTTGGACTTATGGGCTTCGGATAGAAGAGTGTTGCGAATAGAACCATATTTAGGAATCCAGATTCGGTTTCCCTTGAGACAATGAAGTCCCAAATGATTCATAGACAGAAATTGGAATAGCCCTTTGAGATTTTCAAAACAGAGGTTCTCTGGTTTAAATGCTTCAGCTTGAGCAGATTTGATGTCTTCGATAAGATAAGAAGAGAATACAATAGGATTCAGGGCATAGCAACACTTTTCTGCATATGTCTTTCTACTCAGAGCATCCGCGACCACCTTGGCTTTGCCGGGATGATACAGGATCTCGCAGTCATAGTCCTTGATAAGCTCCAAGGACCGACGCTGTTTCATGTTCAGATCCTTTTGAGTAAATAGATGCTTGAGACTTTTATGGTCAGTATACAGCTGACACTTAGTCCCATAAAGATAATGACGCCAGATTTTCAGTGCAAAGGTAACGGCAGCCAACTCAAGATCATGAGTTGGTGCACTTTTCTCGTAATCTTTCAATTGCCTTGAAGCGTAGGCAATGACTTTTCCCCTTTGCATGAGGACACAACCTAGACCTGTACCAGATGCATCGCTGTAAACGACAAAGTCATCATTGCCTTCTGGTAAGGCTAGGATTGGCGCTTGAATAAGTTTTTCCTTCAGAGTTTCAAATGCCTCTTGCTGTTTATCAGTCCACACGAAAGGTATATTCTTTCGTGTTAGCATCGTGAGTGGCACAGCAATCTTCGAGAAGTCCTTAATGAATCACCGGTAGTAACCAGCCAATCCAAGGAAACTTCTGATTTCGGAGGCATTGCGAGGTGTTTGCCATTTTTGAACAGCCTCGACTTTAAAAGGATCGACTGAGATACCTTCGCCAGATACAACATGGCCAAGGAATTGGATCTAAAAAGAAATCAAAGTAGTATTTCAAGTTTTGTTTGAAACAAAGAACGCTTTAAGAAGTAACTCAAGACAATATGAAGTTGTACTTGTCTGAGCCAGAATTCGCATTTGGAAAATTTTGCATAGAGTCTTTCTTTTCTCAATAACTCTAGCAGTTGACGCAGATGATTAACATGATCAGCCTCCATTTTGGAGTAAATCAGGATATCATCTATGAATACGATAACTGACTTATCCAGCATTGGCCTGCACACACGATTCATGAGATCCTTGAACGCCGCTGGTGCATTTGTCAGACCGAAAGGCATTACGAGAAATTCGTAATGACCATATCTTGTTCGAAAGGTTGTCTTTGGAATATCCTCATCTTTTACTTTCAGCTGATGATACCCAGAACGAAGATCGATTTTGGAGAAGTAACTTGCTCCTTGTAGCTGATCAAATAAATCATCGATTCTGGGCAGAGGATATTTGTTCTTGATGGTGACTTTGTTCAACTCACGATAGTCGATGCACATACGGAGAGTTCCGTCTTTCTTCTTTACGAACAAGACAGGTGCACCCCACGAAGATGAACTAGGTCGGATAAATCCCTTTTCTAACAGATCTTGCAATTGCTTTGACATTTCCTGCATCTCTGCAGGCGCAAGTCTGTAGGGAGCTTTAGCGATTGGAGCCGCACCAGGAACTAAGTGAATTCCGAACTCAATTTGACGTTCCGGTGGCACTCCAGAAATATCATCAGGTAATACGTCTGAGAACTCACAGACGATAGGAATATCAGACACAGATTTCTTGTTGGCTTCAGAAACGGATTCAGATGAGACAAAACATAAATAGGATTCATGACCTTTAGATAGATATTTACGCGCTTTCTCAATAGTTATGAAGCAGTGAGCACCTTTTTGCTTGTCGCCTTTTATTTCTAACACTCGGCCGTCTGAAGACTTGATCCTGATGATTCGGCGGTTGCAGACGATTGTAGCTTCGTTGTTCATTAACTAGTCCATGCCGATAATAACGTCGAACTCTTTTAACGGAATCGGGATAAGATCGAGGTTGAACACTATGTTATTAATAAGTAATGTGCAATTTCGGTAAACAGAATCAGCCATAACGTAATTGTTACTGGCCGTCTCAATATCAAGTATGACAGGAAGCTTTGATGGAGATTTAGATAGTCTTTGTGCAAAAGAAGTCGAGATATATGAATGACTTGCTACGGAATCGAATAGTACGCGCGCAGGTATTGAATTTAGTAAGTACGTACCGGTAACCACATCTGGGGTTTCTTTCACTTCCTCCGCTGTTATCTGGAATGCACGGGTTCTTGCAGTTGGAGTTGCGGCTGAACTTTTCATCGTAGAACCTCCAGCTGATGATTGCGATTGGCCTCGTTGTCCACTACGACACTGATACATGAAGTGTCCACGCTTTCCGCATTTAGCACATCCAAGTCCTCACTAGGGGCATTCTTCACTACTGTGGCCGATTCTGCTACATGCATAACAAGTGACGTCGTCCGGATTACACAATCCCATATGCAATTTTCAGCATCTTTTGCAGAATCGTGGTTCATTTATGAGCGAGTAGGCTTGAGCTTTCTGTGGCGAACTATACTGTTAGGATTGTTGAGGTTGCTGGGACTGAGATTTGTTTGGCTTGAAGAATCTGCCGAATCTTTGCTTCTCTGGAGGAGAAGGACATCTACAAGAAAAATTGCATTCAGCGACATTTTTAACGACATGTATTTACATGTCACAAGTTAATGACAAATTTAGTGACATGTTTTGGGACAAATACGTCCAACGTCACTATCTATGTCACTACTTTTAGTGACATTCACATAAAAGTCACTATACAT
Organism: Centrapalus pauciflorus; assembly: GCA_020465985.1. Classification (NCBI taxonomy): domain Eukaryota; kingdom Viridiplantae; phylum Streptophyta; class Magnoliopsida; order Asterales; family Asteraceae; genus Centrapalus; species Centrapalus pauciflorus. The sequence continues at coordinate 30,791 of JAANYP010008421.1, forward strand.
GTCGTTGATTTTGTGACATTCCAATATAAGACACAATGTGTGTTGTTGAAGTTGTGACATATGCACAAAGGTCACTAAGCGTGTCGCTGATTTTGTAACATCTATATATAAGACACTATAGGTGTCGCTAAAATTGTGACAATTGCATCCTAGTCACTAAACATGTCACTGATTTTGTGACATTTTTATATAAGACACTATCTGTGTCGTTAATTTGTGACACATGCATATTGGTCACTAAACGTGTCATTGATTTTGTGTTGTCTATATGTATGACACTTTGTGTATCACTGAATTTGTAACATATACATATTGGTCACTATGCGTGTCGTTGATTTTGTGACATATATATACATGACATTACGTGTGTCGCTGAATTTGTGACATGCACACTGGGTGTATGTTTTTAACTCAAATGTATAATAAATTTTGTAGTTTAAATTATTTTGAACATAATAATTACTAAAATTTTTAAACACATGGGATTAAATTTTATTAATATTTACGTAAAAATAAAAATGGACATCCTTGAAAAAACTTACTATAAAATAAATGTATTTGATTCGACAATTTTTACTTCAAAGGAAGACAAAATATGACTTCTCTGATGTGTTGCTTCTTATAAAATATTTATTCATACATTTATACTCTTTTTTAATTTTTATGTTTTAGTCAAGTATTAAATAAACAAAAAAGATATAAAATGTGCAGCCTCTCGAGAAAAGGAATAAGAAACCCCCAAATTTGAATTTAACCCTTCTGCTCCCGTCGATTGCATCATCTGTCACTCGTCGGTTCCATCTGTCTTCAAATATTGTTTCTTTCGGTTTTAGATATCTCTATGGCTCTCGATCTCAATGTCAGACAGAGGTACGGTTTGTTTGTTTGTTTTTTTTTTTTGCGTTCTTAAATTTGCTGTTCTGCTTTCAATTTGCGATAAATTATAAACGAGTCAGTTGATTGCGTTTTAGTTGTATTATCGATTGCCATGCCGGTCCCCATAGATTTGTGTATTAACTATTGCTAAAATTCGATTCATCTACTTTGGCTCTCGATTTCAATAATTTAGTTGTAGATCTGAATATTGATTTTAATAGATAGATAGGGCTCTCGATTAGGTTGATTTAGATATGTGTAGTAACTAGTGTTACAAATGCAATTTACTTGTATTTTGACTTATTGATTAAAATAGTTTTGGCTCTAAATCAGATTGATTCAGATATATGTATTACTGCTACAAATGCAATTTAGTTGTGTTTATACAAATTGATTTCATATCTTTGGCTCTCAATCTGGTTGATTTAAGATCTGTGTATTAAGTACTGCTACAAATGTAAGTTAGCTATTTCTACAAATTGATTTATTTTATCTACAAATGCAATTGTTTTAGTATTGGAAGCAACCATGATCTGGTGTTTTTTTTGTTGTTCATTATGCAAATAGATCATGTACTACATTTGGTACACTGAAATGATAGAATTGACTAGCTTGGGCTTTTTTCTGATGCATGAATTATTTTTTTATCAAATCCTTTTTTGCTTCTTCGTTGCATAATGTAGAGGCAGAACATCAATTTTGAATTAGGTATTTGTAAAAATTATTATCCAAACCTTAAGTCACTTGACACAGCAACTAAAAGTGATTAATTTTTGCTTCAAAACTTGATATTGGACATCAGTCAACGAATTGTTTGTTTCAAATCTTAAAATGACTACCAAAAGACCTTATCTTCTTTAATTTAAATGTTATAGAAATTTATCTCTCTTTAAATTATTAAAAAAACATTATAGAGCTGATTTATCCTTCAAACTTTTAATAAGGTATATTGTTCTTTGTTTTTTAATGTATAATTGAAACTAGCTCAATTTGAAGTTTACATTAATTCACGTTATTATTTAATGTTTTTTTGCCATATTTTTCGTGAACTTAGAAAACAATGGGCTGAAATTTGGATATGCTTGGAACTTGAAGAGCTTTGAATTATTTATTAGAGATACATTTTATCAGTTATTGTGCTTTCCTTGTTTAAATGCTTACCAATATGAGTAATTGGCAGTGAAAACGAAGGAAACATGACGAGTTGTAGTTTGAAAAGAATTTAAAAGAAAAGAAGGTATGCTATGTAATCATCTTTTATCTTTTTCCTATTAACATTTGACTGAAACAACTAAGCATCAATCTTTCTCTAACTGGTTGAGGCAATAAGAAGTGGTTACCATGTTGAAACCTTTGTATTTGTGTGTAATGGGTCACCCAAACTGAGCAGTATTTTAGCAAACTAAAACACACATATAGTTATACAGTTGATTATATATTTATTATACATAATCTTAGGATATATGTGTGTGTGTGTGTGTGTATAGGTGATAAGAGCTAAGAGGTAAGGAGAAAAAATAGACAGATGTTTTAAATGCATGACCTGATTGTGACCAAAGACTTAAATGACTGCGACTTTTAGGAGTAAAAAAAGCAAATGATAAAACGGTAACTAGCTATACATGGGCCTGACATCGTATACCTGAAACAAGCCCAACTTAAAGTTTACGTTAATTTACCTGCCGAATCATTTATTATTGTTTTTTCTCTCAGGAAGTCGTTTATCTAACTGCGAGCAAATAAGTCGACAAGAGCAGAAATTAAGGGCATACGAAGGGAATTCGATCAGTTAAATCCTGATTGGATTCAACGGTTTGACAACTTTCAAGAAGAGATGAAACTTACGAGGTAGTGCTTTACTTTGGGATCAATCAATATTTTACGTGTTCTTCTTGATAGATGATAATTGATAAGAATCATCGACATCTTGATACGAATGCATCTTTTGTATACAAATATGTTTCTTCTTGATAAGAATGTTTATTTCTGATTCTTTTGTATACAAATATTAAAAGTTGTATGTATATCTATGTCAACATTCTCACAAACTCTTAATTTTTCTCTATAGATCCGAATGATGGGTCTTATGGGTCACAAAGGCAAAAAAATGCATCTCAATCGATACAAGGCGACCATGTATATGTTTCTTTTGTAACGTTATTTATTTGTAAATGTATTCAGATATTTGATTTTTTTTCTGATGTTTGTTCATGTTAAATGTATTTGGATTTTAAGTTTGTTTTATTTAATTATAATTTTATCATTAACTTTTTGATTTTTGGATATCCGAAATTCCGGATTCAAATATGGGTTTTATAAATGACATATTAGCGTTACAAATAGCACCTCTTTTTAGCAATGTTATTCAAAAATAGCGATGCAAATAATTACTCCAAAAGTGATATCATTAAAGAATAACGACATTAATAGTGACTTCATTAGAGATATCATTTAAGAATTACGGCGCTGATATTGATTCCAATAGCAACATCATTCAAGATAATGACTCCACCGGTGAAATCATTCAAGATAATGACTCCACCGGTGAAATAATTCAAACACAGCGACATAGATGGTGATTCCACAAGTGACATCACTCAAGGTCAGCGACACACACAGTGACTCTACGAGCGACATCATTTAAGATTACTGACGCGGATAGCGACTCAACCAGCGACATCATTTAAGAATAGCGACATAGATAACGATGTAACTAGCGACAATATTCAATAATAGCGACATAGATAGCTACGAAACTAGCGACAATAGGGACACACATAGCCACATAACTAGCGACATGACTAGAAATAGCGACATATCATTTTAGAGTCGCTATAAGTGTCATAAATTTAGTGACATGTCTTCTAGTGTCACTAAAATCGGCGACACATTTATAGCGACACTTTATTTAGCGTCACTAAAGATGTCATTGGCATAAAAAATGTCGCTAAAACTGTCACAGAATGTGTCGCTAAAGACAATTTTTTGTAGTGAGAGTTGGTCCCCTTACTCTAAATATCCCCTCTCGATCTGTCTTGCAGCTTCAACCATCTCTAAGTAACTCTTATATTTTATCGCACTCATCGGGTGTCTGTATCTCGGATTAAGCCCTCCGCGAAATCTGTTCATTTTTCTTTCTTCAGTGGCTACTTGATACGAGGAATAGCCACAGAGTCGCGAGAATTCATGTTCATATCATCTACAGATTTGGTTCCTTGGGTTAACTGCATCAATTGAACCTCCATTTTATCTCGTTTGTCGACAGGACAATATTTCGCGTTGAACATGTCTAGAAATTGATCCCATTCCAAAGTCTGAATAACCTCTTCTCCGTATATACTTCTCTGAGTCTTCCACCAAGCACGGGCAGCGCCGACGAATAAAGCAGATGCATAACTTACTTTCTTTGACTCTAAGCAATCATATATCCTAAAGATTTCTTCAGTGTGGCTTATCTAATCCATCGCCTGGATTGGGTTGACTGTACCCTCAAAGTGAAGGGCACCGCTCGCTTTAAAATCTTTAAACTTACAGCCTTTCGGCTGCTCAATTTGGGCATTGGGGTTTGAGTTATCAGAATCAGATTCATCATTCTGGATTTGTTTATCTTTTCTCTTATTCTTTTTATCAGCACGTCTCCTTGCTTCGGCCTCATCTCTAGCCTGAAGCTGTTCTTGCATATTCTTGTTTTGTTGTTCTGAGTGTTGGACTAATAGTTGTTGTACCATTTCAAACATCTGTTGGGGAGTTGTAACACCCCAATAATTTAAAAAGGTAATTAACTTTGTGAAACAATTATAATTGTTATCTTAAGTACAATATTATGAGTTAATTACCAAATAATAATGATGATCACTATTATTGGGACTTGAATGATTAAAGAAAAAAATAAAATGTTGGGTTGTAGTGAAATGACAAAAATAGGTAATGTACTTTGTCAATAAATTTAAATAATGATTAGTATGACATAAGAATCGATTAATGCAGTGTTTAAATATATTTAGTATAATTATGTCAAAATACTAATTTAGGTATTGAATTGTTAAATAAATACAAGTTATGGCATTTTAGTGTGTATTTTATTGAAATGAAATTGAAAGAATTATTGGTTAGGGGGTTAAGTGTGTATGGAGCATTGTAGAGGGGGCAAAATGGCCAAAAGGACAAACTTTCCCTCCTTTTCCCCTTTTGACCGTCCAACACACACAACACACACAACACACACCACACTTCATTTTTATTTTGTTGTTGCAAGAGTTGAGAGAAGAAGAAGAAGAGAACTAGGGTTTTTGCTTAGTTGATCAAGATTGAAGGTTGGAAACTAGAAATCTTGATTTTGTGTTACTATTGAAGGTATATCACTTTCTCTTTCATTCTCCTCTTCATCTCCAATGTGTTCTTCATTTTGAGAGAACACAACCCTAAGTGGGTTTTTGTGTTGGAGTTAGTAAATGACTCTAAACTCATGTGAATGGTAATATTTATAGTTTATTGAAGCTTTTGAGTCATAAATATATGATTTATTGGGTGGATTGGGTGAGTATGTGATTGAGATGTCGTCAACTCGTCAAAAATAAACTCCAAATAACCTAAGTAGTTAGGGTAAGAGGAATCGAATCCACGAGGAACATGTGGTTATAGTTGCAGCGAAAACAGAAATCTAAATACTTTACTTGAGCAATAATGAAACTTAACAATGAACATTAATAAATAAGTGCAAACTTAAATAAGAACCAATAACTAGAAAGACTTTGGAACACAATAACACCAAACACTTAGGTTGTGAATATATGAATGGATGGATTACTTCTGGGTTTTATCACATATAAAAGTAATTATATTCTATCTTTCATTAGGTTATACTCAAGATCACATAGACATGACCTATTTGAAATATTATTAATATATCTTGGGCGCGAATTATGTTTTCATCATCACTCGTCTTAACTCCTATTCTAGTTTGAGCTCGGCACGAACGATATGATTGCAATAACTCGTCTTACAATAATCAACAATAAAAGCATGAACACAAAAACACAATCATATGATTAACTAATGAAAACCACATGGAATGTATCAATGTTATATAACAAAACTACTTGACAAAATATAAAAACTTCACTATCGATTATCCCCAGAAGTAACCGTGATGAGATTAGCCCTCCATAGCCTTCAAAGTTTGCATCTTCATTAATGAATACATCTTCAAGGTGTTGGATTGCCGAATGGTTGAAGCGGAATTGATCTTGACGTTGATTCGGTGTTAAACGGAGTTCCGGCGGGTGATAGAGGTGAAAGAGGGGCTTTGGATGTGTGTGAGTTGTGTTTTGGACGTTCTATGGCATCCCTATTTATAGATAATTCCAAATCCCAACGGAATATATTGATGTTTATCCATTGTTTTTGAAAGATTCCGTCCGGACAGACTGATGGGGCTTTGGGCGGATTAGTCCGCTGAGGCTCTGACATTCTTCTGAAACTTTCTGATCTCGGACAGATTGATCGTCTTTTGGCAGATTGATCCGCTGCTCCTTTTCAAGTCTTTTCACTCCAATTTTAGCCATTTGCTTCCATCACCTAATTCAAACAAAATACTTATGAAAGTAACATATATTCTATAAAAGAGATGCTTTTACATGTGAATTGAGCATGAAAACCTTAATGTAAAATGCATCGATCAAACCTCCCCAACTTTCTCCTAACTCGTCCCGAGGTAGGCCTGGACATAATCAGGCTTAAGATTCATCGTCATCTCTATTAGGAACAAAATGAAATCACCGGCTTTCAAATGACAATGGGTCCTTATTCTAATTTCAACCTTCTGCTCCATCTACTATCACATTCCATGCTTGATTAACAATGCTACCAAGAATCCATTTTTAAAACCCGCAATTCCCAATGCACCAGTTATTCAAATCCGACCTTTTTCGCTCAAGGTTACAAAAATGAGAGCTGACCTTAAGATGCTTGGGCTCATTGGCCTCTTTTCTTTATTTTATTACTTCTTTTTCTTCTTTTCTTTTCTTTCCACACAAGGATAGAACATGACTTTCTAGCAAGCCCGTGTAACGAGATTTCGACTAGCCGCTCCCAAACCAGTTGGCTTTAGGGGGCTGAGTGTTGAACACCCCTCGAGCTTACTTTCTCGAGCTTACTAGGCCACACCTTGGTATTTTTGAGGTATTTTTCACACTTAAGTTATCAACTCACTTTTCTCCCCCTTATTGCATAGGCTCTGAATTTAAGGTTCCTGGGCGCCGGTTCAATTAGATTTTAAAATTTTCAACTTAATATAACTTTTAATCAAACCCTTCTTGCAACAATTAACTTTACATAAGGCATTAATTAAAAACATGGACACCACTTACCATTATCAAGCCGTCTTTTTCATATTTTCCTAACAGAACATAACCTTGGGCCTAATTAGGATCATCATGTATGCCATTTGACCCACACCAGCCGACTTAAGAGAAGTTGGGATGCTACTTTACTTTCAAAAAAAAAAAAATTTTTTTTACATCACCATTCATTAAAAACTGAGTTCCATACTTTCCAGGGAAATCTCACTATATTTAACCCTACTAATGCATATGAATAAAGAAAACACTAAAAGGAAATAGAAGTAAACCAACATGCTTATCATATTCTGGAGGGAAAAAAAATGGAACGATGTAACCTGATCAAAGAGGAGAGGTCCCATCATTGAGTCTCTCTTTGCTAAGTCGCTCTTCCGAGAAAGCTCGACCAGTCTATATTCCAACCCCTCCCCAACTTTAAGCATCACATTGTCCTCAATGCACACTTATCATTCTGAGCTCGGATTTGAATCAACAAGTTGGCTTGAAACACAAACAGAATTAAAAAGGAATTGCAACACAAAAAAAACTTGAAATTTATTTTTTTTTTTTTAAGAAAAAGAAGACTATAAATAAAAACTAAGCCACACTTTCGCAGGGATCGCGATTGCACTTAGCACGTGCAATAAGCCTTTTAAACCCCTAGGTGATCCTTAGTGGACGAGTGAAGTCTCGTGAGGGTTTTCAGTGAACACACCCACAAAGTTTAACGGGTTGCCTCCTGGACAGCGCTAAGTTTAAAGTCTTCAGCCGGACTTCTTACCTATTCCATCATGGTGGTTTGGAGAATTTTTCACCTACGTTACCCGGATATGAACGTGAATGTCTCCTCAAGATCAATGCTCCATCGGCGGCATCATACATAATATTACTCGGCTCAGTACGTTTTTCCTCCTCAGCAATTTGTCTGATGAATTGCTTGGTTAAGTTGCCCGCATTGTTTGCGAGAGTTTCAATACGATCGAAGTTAGCCTTAATAGTCTTGGAATTTTCCTCTACATCTAATCTTTGACTCCTGCTCTCCTCTTCTTGTGGTCCTGTAAGATCAGAAGAAGTTATCATAGGTAAGGTTTCACTTGGCCCAAGAATTGCATAATTAAGATGAGGAGGGAGAGTTTTGAGTTCAAAGTTAGGAGGATTCTCCAAAGATGGTTTCAATGGTGGATTGAAGTAAATTGGAAGTGACTTGACGTTGTGCGTTCATGGAGGTTCCTTTTTCTCAAATGAGCTCATTACCGCTTTATGAATCACCTGAACCTCTTTTAAGTCTGCAAGGTCATCCCTGTCAAAACAAAAGTAATGCTTCAAAGCATCATCTGTAAGCATACATGGCAAAAATGTGTGCACAGTATCGTTAATAGTATCTACCATATAACACTCACTTTCCATTGGTGCATTTATCAAGGAATTAAAGACATTTAACCTCATTTTCCTATTACCGAAAGTGATGTCCATTGCCCCAGATCGGCAATTAATTTGTGCATTCACTGTTGCCAAGAAAGGGCGACCTAGGATGATTGTGGGTTGACAATCTTTAACTGTAGTCTCCGTATCTAAAACCAAAAAGTCAACGGGATAATAAAAATCCTCTACTCTAACAATCACATCGGCCAACACACCCCGAGGAATTTTGGTAGATCGGTCTGCTAACTGTAAGACTACATCAGTTTGTTGTAGCATACCAAGATCGTATCTATCAAACACATTCCCTGGGAGTATATTTACACTAGCTCCTAAATCAAGAAGCGCCTTTTTTATTTGAATGTTGCCCATTGTGATTGATATTAAAGGCGTTCCAGGATCTTTGAGTTTAGGTGGAAGAGAATTCGATAAAATGGCACTAGCATGTTCCGTCAACTCAATTTTCTTCGGCATTGAAGCTTGAAGTTTGTACTTTTGAATGCATAAATCTTTTAAAAATTTGACATATGACGGAACTTGTTGTATCAATTTGATTAGGGGAAGATTAACTTTAACTTGATTGAATATTTCCCACATATCTTCAGCCTTTGGTCCTCTCTTCCCGAATGGAAAGGAGGCTGGTTTCTCTAAGGCTGAGGGGAAGGGTACTAGAGAAGAACTTGTACCCCCCTCCCCAACTTTAGGTACCACTTTATCACATTCTTTATCCTTCTTTTTATCTTGTGTTTCTGTTGGCTTAGGTTCTTCATATACTACTTCACAATCATCATCAGTATCATTAGGGCCAGGCATATGTACCTTGTTATCCACTTTCTTACCGCTACGTAAAGTGATTACCTCATTCAGTTGTTCCTTACCGGCTCGCTGATGTGAAGGATTCACTGTTGTGGTGCTCGGAAGTTTTCCCTCATCCCTTTTACTCAGTTTCTCTGCCAGTTGAGCCACTTGCTTCTCCAGTGCTGCAATAGACTTGGAATTTGCACTCGTCTCTTGATGTGTTTGGGTCATCTTTTTATCAAGGAATGTTAAGAACTCCATGATCTTATCAAGCTTTTGCTCCACACTACTCTCATCTCCTCTATCTTGGTTCCCACTTTGACCTGAACTCTGTCCATGAAAATGTTGTTGTGGCCATTGCTGGTATTGTTGTCGGTTTTGGTTAGCGGAACCACTCCCATCATATCGTGGCTTAGAATTATAAGGCTCATCATTCTTCCAACGAAAGTTTGGATGTTCTCTCCACCCTGGATTATAGGTATTAGAATATGGATCATACTTTCGTTGAAATCATTGTGCCTCATTGACTTGTTCATTCGATGGAGCATTGAATTGAAGACAGTCGTCCCCTTTGTGGGACGGGTCTCCACATAATGAGCACGAATCTTGTACCTGCAAGACAGAAACACTACCTTTCCCCATATTTTGAATTATGAAGTCAAGCTTCTTATGAGTATCAGATATAGATGTATTAACTTCATTTTTCCAATTTAGATCTAACCCTGAAGCAGCATGAAGTGTGGCAGCAGGCTTTCGTCGAGTGGATGAGGCTTGAGTTTTTAAATCCTCATATAATGTTTCTAATAATCTCCAAGCATCCTCACCCTCTCGACTTAAGAAACCACCTCCACTAGAAGCATTAATCATTTGTCTGCTAAAAATATCTACCCCATCAAAAAACGTTTTCACTAATTGCCAACGAGGAATAGCATGATGCGGGCATGATCGTAGCATTTCTTTGAGACGATCAAATGCTTCATGAAATTCTTCGCCGGGTAATTGTGAAAAATCATTAATTTGTTTTCGAATCTCACTAGTTTTACTGATGGGATAGTACTCATGTAGAAATTGTTTTTGCATATCATCCCACGTAGTAATGCTACCCGCGGGAAGTGATGCAAACCATTGACTTGCTCTATCTTTTAAAGAAAAAGGGAAAAGACGTAACCTGAGATCATTCCTTGTCATACCTCTAATTTGATTAAGATTGCACATTCTGAGAAATTCGTAGAGGTGTTGATATGGCTCTTCACTAGCAGTACCCCTATAGATTGGTAAATTGCTCACAACTTGGGGTCGAATATCTATAGTCAGATTATCTCCTTCCGGATAAACTATGGGTGACAGATCATTATAAGTATCCGGCTGGAAATAAGATGCAACTGGACGTCCTTGAGGGCCTATTACGTTATCGTTTCGATCTCCCATTCTAGCACTAGTTGATGTTCCTTCGTCCAGAGTCTTTTCTTCAGGGAAAAATGGTCCTTGTCGCTTCTTTTTAGATTCTCCTTGCTCCCTCAATGATTTACGAATACTACGAACTATTCTCTCCAACTCTGGTGCGTATTGTAGCGGGGAATCACGTCCACAATGACGTGTGTGCATGCAATGATATATAACCTGAAAACAAGAAAATAAAAGAAAGCAAAAGCAAGTAAACTAATTCTAAGAAAGATAAAAACTAATATTTTTGGATTTTTTTTAATTTAATACTAAAAAAAATTAAAACAAACAAAATCGCTTTCCTATAAGCGCACTAGTTCCCCGGCAACGGCGCCAAAATTTGATCGAGATGTCGTCAACTCGTCAAAAATAAACTCCAAATAACCTAAGTAGTTAGGGTAAGAGGGATCGAATCCACGAGGAACATGTGGTTATAGTTGCAGCGAAAACAGAAATCTAAATACTTTACTTGAGCAATAATGAAACTTAACAATGAACATTAATAAATAAGTGCAAACTTAAACAAGAATCAATAACTAGAAAGACTTTGGAACACAATAACACCAAACACTTAGGTTGTGAATATATGAATGGATGGATTACTTCTGGGTTTTATCACATATAAAAGTAATTATATTCTATCTTTCATTAGGTTATACTCAAGATCACATAGACATGACCTATTTTAAATATTATTAATATATCTTGGGCGCGAATTATGTTTTCATCCGTCTTAACTCCTATTCTAGTTTGAGCTCGGCACGAACGATATGATTGCAATAACTCGTCTTACAATAATCAACAATAAAAGCATGAACACAAAAACACAATCATATGATTAACTAATGAAAACCACATGGAATGTATCAATGTTATATAACAAAACTACTTGACAAAATATAAAAACTTCACTATCGATTATCCCCAGAAGTAACCGTGATGAGATTAGCCCTCCATAGCCTTCAAAGTTTGCATCTTCATCAATGAATACATCTTCAAGGTGTTGGATTGCCGAATGGTTGAAGCGGAATTGATCTTGACGTTGATTCGGTGTTAAACGGAGTTCCGGCGGGTGATAGAGGTGAAAGAGGGGCTTTGGATGTGTGTGAGTTGTGTTTTGGACGTTCTATGGCATCCCTATTTATAGATAATTCCAAATCCCAACGGAATATATTGATGTTTATCCATTGTTTTTGAAAGATTCCGTCCGGACAGACTGATGGGGCTTTGGGCGGATTAGTCCGCTGAGGCTCTGACATTCTTCTGAAACTTTCTGATCTCGGACAGATTGATCGTCTTTTGGCAGATTGATCCGCTGCTCCTTTTCAAGTCTTTTCACTCCAATTTTAGCCATTTGCTTCCATCACCTAATTCAAACAAAATACTTATGAAAGTAACATATATTCTATAAAAGAGATGCTTTTACATGTGAATTGAGCATGAAAACCTTAATGTAAAATGCATCGATCAAACCTCCCCAACTTTCTCCTAACTCGTCCCGAGGTAGGCCTGGACATAATCAGGCTTAAGATTCATCGTCATCTCTATTAGGAACAAAATGAAATCACCGGCTTTCAAATGACAATGGGTCCTTATTCTAATTTCAACCTTCTGCTCCATCTACTATCACATTCCATGCTTGATTAACAATGCTACCAAGAATCCATTTTTAAAACCCGCAATTCCCAATGCACCAGTTATTCAAATCCGACCTTTTTCGCTCAAGGTTACAAAAATGAGAGCTGACCTTAAGATGCTTGGGCTCATTGGCCTCTTTTCTTTATTTTATTACTTCTTTTTCTTCTTTTCTTTTCTTTCCACACAAGGATAGAACATGACTTTCTAGCAAGCCCGTGTAACGAGATTTCGACTAGCCGCTCCCAAACCAGTTGGCTTTAGGGGGCTGAGTGTTGAACACCCCTCGAGCTTACTTTCTCGAGCTTACTAGGCCACACCTTGGTATTTTTGAGGTATTTTTCACACTTAAGTTATCAACTCACTTTTCTCCCCCTTATTGCATAGGCTCTGAATTTAAGGTTCCTGGGCGCCGGTTCAATTAGATTTTAAAATTTTCAACTTAATATAACTTTTAATCAAACCCTTCTTGCAACAATTAACTTTACATAAGGCATTAATTAAAAACATGGACACCACTTACCATTATCAAGCCGTCTTTTTCATATTTTCCTAACAGAACATAACCTTGGGCCTAATTAGGATCATCATGTATGCCATTTGACCCACACCAGCCGACTTAAGAGAAGTTGGGATGCTACTTTACTTTCAAAAAAAAAAAAATTTTTTTTACATCACCATTCATTAAAAACTGAGTTCCATACTTTCCAGGGAAATCTCACTATATTTAACCCTACTAATGCATATGAATAAAGAAAACACTAAAAGGAAATAGAAGTAAACCAACATGCTTATCATATTCTGGAGGGAAAAAAAATGGAACGATGTAACCTGATCAAAGAGGAGAGGTCCCATCATTGAGTCTCTCTTTGCTAAGTCGCTCTTCCGAGAAAGCTCGACCAGTCTATATTCCAACCCCTCCCCAACTTTAAGCATCACATTGTCCTCAATGCACACTTATCATTCTGAGCTCGGATTTGAATCAACAAGTTGGCTTGAAACACAAACAGAATTAAAAAGGAATTGCAACACAAAAAAAACTTGAAATTTATTTTTTTTTTTTTAAGAAAAAGAAGACTATAAATAAAAACTAAGCCACACTTTCGCAGGGATCGCGATTGCACTTAGCACGTGCAATAAGCCTTTTAAACCCCTAGGTGATCCTTAGTGGACGAGTGAAGTCTCGTGAGGGTTTTCAGTGAACACACCCACAAAGTTTAACGGGTTGCCTCCTGGACAGCGCTAAGTTTAAAGTCTTCAGCCGGACTTCTTACCTATTCCATCATGGTGGTTTGGAGAATTTTTCACCTACGTTACCCGGATATGAACGTGAATGTCTCCTCAAGATCAATGCTCCATCGGCGGCATCATACATAATATTACTCGGCTCAGTACGTTTTTCCTCCTCAGCAATTTGTCTGATGAATTGCTTGGTTAAGTTGCCCGCATTGTTTGCGAGAGTTTCAATACGATCGGAGTTAGCCTTAATAGTCTTGGAATTTTCCTCTACATCTAATCTTTGACTCCTGCTCTCCTCTTCTTGTGGTCCTGTAAGATCAGAAGAAGTTATCATAGGTAAGGTTTCACTTGGCCCAAGAATTGCATAATTAAGATGAGGAGGGAGAGTTTTGAGTTCAAAGTTAGGAGGATTCTCCAAAGATGGTTTCAATGGTGGATTGAAGTAAATTGGAAGTGACTTGACGTTGTGCGTTCATGGAGGTTCCTTTTTCTCAAATGAGCTCATTACCGCTTTATGAATCACCTGAACCTCTTTTAAGTCTGCAAGGTCATCCCTGTCAAAACAAAAGTAATGCTTCAAAGCATCATCTGTAAGCATACATGGCATAAATGTGTGCACAGTATCGTTAATAGTATCTACCATATAACACTCACTTTCCATTGGTGCATTTATCAAGGAATTAAAGACATTTAACCTCATTTTCCTATTACCGAAAGTGATGTCCATTGCCCCAGATCGGCAATTAATTTGTGCATTCACTGTTGCCAAGAAAGGGCGACCTAGGATGATTGTGGGTTGACAATCTTTAACTGTAGTCTCCGTATCTAAAACCAAAAAGTCAACGGGATAATAAAAATCCTCTACTCTAACAATCACATCGGCCAACACACCCCGAGGAATTTTGGTAGATCGGTCTGCTAACTGTAAGACTACATCAGTTTGTTGTAGCATACCAAGATCGTATCTATCAAACACATTCCCTGGGAGTATATTTACACTAGCTCCTAAATCAAGAAGCGCCTTTTTTATTTGAATGTTGCCCATTGTGATTGATATTAAAGGCGTTCCAGGATCTTTGAGTTTAGGTGGAAGAGAATTCGATAAAATGGCACTAGCATGTTCCGTCAACTCAATTTTCTTCGGCATTGAAGCTTGAAGTTTGTACTTTTGAATGCATAAATCTTTTAAAAATTTGACATATGACGGAACTTGTTGTATCAATTTGATTAGGGGAAGATTAACTTTAACTTGATTGAATATTTCCCACATATCTTCAGCCTTTGGTCCTCTCTTCCCGAATGGAAAGGAGGCTGGTTTCTCTAAGGCTGAGGGGAAGGGTACTAGAGAAGAACTTGTACCCCCCTCCCCAACTTTAGGTACCACTTTATCACATTCTTTATCCTTCTTTTTATCTTGTGTTTCTGTTGGCTTAGGTTCTTCATATACTACTTCACAATCATCATCAGTATCATTAGGGCCAGGCATATGTACCTTGTTATCCACTTTCTTACCGCTACGTAAAGTGATTACCTCATTCAGTTGTTCCTTACCGGCTCGCTGATGTGAAGGATTCACTGTTGTGGTGCTCGGAAGTTTTCCCTCATCCCTTTTACTCAGTTTCTCTGCCAGTTGAGCCACTTGCTTCTCCAGTGCTGCAATAGACTTGGAATTTGCACTCGTCTCTTGATGTGTTTGGGTCATCTTTTTATCAAGGAATGTTAAGAACTCCATGATCTTATCAAGCTTTTGCTCCACACTACTCTCATCTCCTCTATCTTGGTTCCCACTTTGACCTGAACTCTGTCCATGAAAATGTTGTTGTGGCCATTGCTGGTATTGTTGTCGGTTTTGGTTAGCGGAACCACTCCCATCATATCGTGGCTTAGAATTATAAGGCTCATCATTCTTCCAACGAAAGTTTGGATGTTCTCTCCACCCTGGATTATAGGTATTAGAATATGGATCATACTTTCGTTGAAATCATTGTGCCTCATTGACTTGTTCATTCGATGGAGCATTGAATTGAAGACAGTCGTCCCCTTTGTGGGACGGGTCTCCACATAATGAGCACGAATCTTGTACCTGCAAGACAGAAACACTACCTTTCCCCATATTTTGAATTATGAAGTCAAGCTTCTTATGAGTATCAGATATAGATGTATTAACTTCATTTTTCCAATTTAGATCTAACCCTGAAGCAGCATGAAGTGTGGCAGCAGGCTTTCGTCGAGTGGATGAGGCTTGAGTTTTTAAATCCTCATATAATGTTTCTAATAATCTCCAAGCATCCTCACCCTCTCGACTTAAGAAACCACCTCCACTAGAAGCATTAATCATTTGTCTGCTAAAAATATCTACCCCATCAAAAAACGTTTTCACTAATTGCCAACGAGGAATAGCATGATGCGGGCATGATCGTAGCATTTCTTTGAGACGATCAAATGCTTCATGAAATTCTTCGCCGGGTAATTGTGAAAAATCATTAATTTGTTTTCGAATCTCACTAGTTTTACTGATGGGATAGTACTCATGTAGAAATTGTTTTTGCATATCATCCCACGTAGTAATGCTACCCGCGGGAAGTGATGCAAACCATTGACTTGCTCTATCTTTTAAAGAAAAAGGGAAAAGACGTAACCTGAGATCATTCCTTGTCATACCTCTAATTTGATTAAGATTGCACATTCTGAGAAATTCGTAGAGGTGTTGATATGGCTCTTCACTAGCAGTACCCCTATAGATTGGTAAATTGCTCACAACTTGGGGTCGAATATCTATAGTCAGATTATCTCCTTCCGGATAAACTATGGGTGACAGATCATTATAAGTATCCGGCTGGAAATAAGATGCAACTGGACGTCCTTGAGGGCCTATTACGTTATCGTTTCGATCTCCCATTCTAGCACTAGTTGATGTTCCTTCGTCCAGAGTCTTTTCTTCAGGGAAAAATGGTCCTTGTCGCTTCTTTTTAGATTCTCCTTGCTCCCTCAATGATTTACGAATACTACGAACTATTCTCTCCAACTCTGGTGCGTATTGTAGCGGGGAATCACGTCCACAATGACGTGTGTGCATGCAATGATATATAACCTGAAAACAAGAAAATAAAAGAAAGCAAAAGCAAGTAAACTAATTCTAAGAAAGATAAAAACTAATATTTTTGGATTTTTTTTAATTTAATACTAAAAAAAATTAAAACAAACAAAATCGCTTTCCTATAAGCGCACTAGTTCCCCGGCAACGGCGCCAAAATTTGATCGAGATGTCGTCAACTCGTCAAAAATAAACTCCAAATAACCTAAGTAGTTAGGGTAAGAGGGATCGAATCCACGAGGAACATGTGGTTATAGTTGCAGCGAAAACAGAAATCTAAATACTTTACTTGAGCAATAATGAAACTTAACAATGAACATTAATAAATAAGTGCAAACTTAAACAAGAATCAATAACTAGAAAGACTTTGGAACACAATAACACCAAACACTTAGGTTGTGAATATATGAATGGATGGATTACTTCTGGGTTTTATCACATATAAAAGTAATTATATTCTATCTTTCATTAGGTTATACTCAAGATCACATAGACATGACCTATTTTAAATATTATTAATATATCTTGGGCGCGAATTATGTTTTCATCCGTCTTAACTCCTATTCTAGTTTGAGCTCGGCACGAACGATATGATTGCAATAACTCGTCTTACAATAATAAACAATAAAAGCATGAACACAAAAACACAATCATATGATTAACTAATGAAAACCACATGGAATGTATCAATGTTATATAACAAAACTACTTGACAAAATATAAAAACTTCACTATTGATTATCCCCAGAAGTAACCGTGATGAGATTAGCCCTCCATAGCCTTCAAAGTTTGCATCTTGATTAATGAATACATCTTCAAGGTGTTGGATTGCCGAATGGTTGAAGCGGAATTGATCTTGACGTTGATTCGGTGTTAAACGGAGTTCCGGCGGGTGATAGAGGTGAAAGAGGTGAAAGAGGGGCTTTGGATGTGTGTGAGTTGTGTTTTGGACGTTCTATGGCATCCCTATTTATAGATAATTCCAAATCCCAACGGAATATATTGATGTTTATCCATTCGTTTTGAAAGATTCCGTCCGGACAGACTGATGGGGCTTTGGGCGGATTAGTCCGCTGAGGCTCTGACATTCTTCTGAAACTTTCTGATCTCAGATAGATTGATCGCCTTTTGGCAGATTGATCCGCTGCTCCTTTTCAAGTCTTTTCACTCCAATTTTAGCCATTTGCTTCCATCACCTAATTCAAACAAAATACTTATGAAAGTAACATATATTCTATAAAAGAGATGTTTTTACATGTGAATTGAGCATGAAAACCTTAATGTAAAATGCATCGATCAGTATGGTGGAAACCCAAATTGGAGCTTTGTTTAAGCTTCAATGGTGGATGTAGAAAGGGTTGTGTTGATTTAGTATGTTTATATGATATTTTGTGATTCAAATATTTTTAAGTAGTAAAATGATATTGAGTTGCGTCAAGTGGAAACTCATTTGGAGTTGGATTTTGGTGAATTTGGGAGAAACCCAAGTTGGAGCTTCTTTTGAGCTCCAATGATGTATGAAAGATAAACTGCGTCTAGATACATGTTTTCATGATAATTATCATTCAAGTGTGTTATTTATGGCCATGGAGTTGAATGAAAGTTAGTAGGAACTCAATTGGAGTTTTGAAAACTTAATTGAGTTTTAGCCATTTAAGAACTCGGTTTGAGTTCATACGAATTCCATGGAATCATGGAATGGCATGTTTTGGTGTTAATGTGTTTACAATGTGTTTATTTATGTTATTAAAGTGTTTTCATATGTTGGGTAACACAACACACGTGCAAGAACTCAAATTGGCGTTTTAGGCCCAAACCGCACACCACACCAAGTGTTCGGTGAAATGCCACAACGAGTTCCACATCATTTGGGATTGGGTTTAAATGTTTAGATGTATGTTAAATGTCTAAACATAGCCCATGTATGTTTAATAATGCAATGGGATTGGTTAGAATTGATTATGAGCTCAATTGGAGCTCGGTGTTGTCGGTTGGCGCTTTCGGTCGTTTTCGGACTCGTTCGGAGTCCGTATGAGCTCCATGGAATCATGAATTGTTATGAAATGATTCTATTATGTTTAGAGAGGTTTTAAATGACCTTAATATGTTAATTATATGTTTGGTAAAGTCTATTTCAATGGTTAGAAGCAATTATGGGAGTTTTGGAGGGTTTTGGTGCATTTTTGGGCATTTAAGGTGCAGTCTGTGGGTGGGCAGCCTCTTGGTCGCGCCTCTACCCCCTCTGGGTCACGCCATGACCAACGTTCTGTCCCCGAAATTCGTTTTCCATGGTTAGGGGTCGATGCTCGGGTCTTATGCGTCCGATGCACTTCTAAATTAAGTGTTTAAAGGGTTTGAAGGCCTTAAATCAATTCCGGAACTCCTAGGGCCTCTATTGGACTTAGTACTTTCGGTTTGATGTCCCAACACCCTTAGGAAATCTTAGGATCTTATATTGTGTACAGGAGCTTATGTGTGCGCCTTATGAATGCTTATAGGCGAATCGAATCGAAAGAGGCTTGGTCACAAGTCTTAGCCATTCTCGGGGCTATTGTGGCGTGGTGGGAAGGCTTTGAAATCTTAATAACCAATCACTGTGAGTTCTAGTATTAGATTTTCATAAAGTCATATATGATGTACTTGTTGCTTTATGATTGATCATTCGTTGTTGATTCATACTATGGCATTATACGATTGTTGCTTATTCATCCATTTCATCAATGCATGACATATTCATATACTCGAGGCATCTTGGACCTCATTTGTTGATTATACCTTTCGTTTGGACTCACCTGGATATCCATGGATTATTCCTGGCCCTTTGGATGCCGGATGCCGACGTACTTGCACTGTCGGAAGTCCCGTACTTGCTAGGGACAGTCCCGTACTTTCTAGGGACAGCCTCGTACTATGCTAGAGGCATCACCACACCCGTACTTGCTAGGGAACCCCCGAATTATGAAGGGGCATGTGGTATTTGATCACTCATCTTGTGCACTTGACTTATGCCGTTTGGAATCATTATGTTGATCATCATTGCATCTATATACCTTGTGTTATATCTAATCTAATAACTCACTCAACTTTATGTTGACCCTGTTAGTTGTTAACCTTTTTCAGGCGCTGTCAATGGTAAGGGCCTAGTCGGTCCGTCTAGTTGATTTCGGTTGGGGCTAGCTTAGAGTTCCTCGCCTTTTGGTAGAGCTTTTGGATCGCTCGGGTGCGGGATTAGTGGACTCCCTTTTTGGCATATGCTCGTGGATGAACTTAGCTTTTATCCATGGTTAGATAATCTAGATGTTTATAATTTGTAATCCATTTGCTTCGATCCATGATACCCCATACTTTGCTCATTATTAGGTGACAAAGTGGGAAGTATCATGTTGATGGCTTCTGAATATTGAAAATTTAAATTTGACACAATTTTCGCAAAGTATTATTATATGAATTATTGTTAAATGTGTGTGAAATACCCTATTTAGTTGTGAGGGTGTTTCAATTTGGTATCAGAGCCAGGTTCATTGACTGAGTATAGTCGATGATACTCAACACTGAACGCGGTTGCAGATGCTGGTATTGACCCACCTAGGCAGCACTAGTAAAACAATCTTAAAATTGAAATCGGCCTAGGATGGGAATATAATGGGTAGACCGTAAGTCTATAATATGACATATATATGCATTCGTGTATATCGGTAAATTCTCGTATTCTAATTGATATGAGTAATGATAGATTTTGTAAAAAAAATTTTTTTATGATATTTAATGGAGAGACTCGTGTTGTCTCCTCTAATTGGCTTAATTATCGGTGGAATCCTTTCATGGGATATAATGACATAATTGTCATATTTTGAGGAGTATTATTAAATAACGTCATAATTATAATAATTGGAGGAGTATTAGATATTCCAAAGAATGAGAAAGCATGAAAGGTATATAATTTCTTATGCGTAATTCATATAGATCTTGTGATCTAGAACTATGATTATGATTGACCCCCCCTTTTTATGTCAAAAAGAGTGAGTCCTGAAAATGTCTTAAACTAAGTTATGTATAAATATATTATCAACAGATAAGATCATTTATAATATGTGTGACCTTATAATGGTTCTAGAATAAAGAAGAATCGAATAATATGGTAACAAGTGTTATTGACAAGTAGGGTCACGTTTTAGGGATCTTGGTCCAGACCCTATATAGTTAATCAAATTGTGACTTTCTATTAAGGAAAATGAGAAAACGTAAAAGCCGATGACCTTATAGCAAATATGAGTTATGAGAAGTTTTTATTTGGAATGTTAAATATATACGATTACTCTCATCATTGGTGGGTTGATCATGATAAGCTTAAGTGTATCAACTACACAATAGTATGGAAATGTCAATTAGAAATGTAATGACATTTATATTTGAACTATGAGATAGTTGGTGATATATGTTGTGAGCGATCATACGTGAATAATATCATGACATGAAAAGTGTCGTAACTAGTCATGAATACCTATGTGACTTATTTGAATATGATAAATGTGCATATGCTATGAGATACAATTAAATATGACTCATTACAAGAAAATGGACACGTTTATTTGTCAGGTGAACATTGGTAGTAGATTGTTGTTGCTATATGCAAATCATGTTCATAGAGATATATGTGTAATGAGATAGTATCTTGCATGTTACTCGTGTTTCTGAACATTTAAATCGTTAATTGAGCATCCTGATGGCAACTCTATTAATTGTATATGTATTCTTTGTTTGCGCTAACATGTTTTAACATGAACTATATGAACCGTGTGTATGCTAATGAAATCTCAACATGCATGATTGCGTACTGAAACTTGATTGGAATATGCTACAATTGCATCTATTAATGGATTGATATAACTGTTGCATTTCAGTTGGGATGGATCATAATAGTTGTCGTACGATCCTTGAATATGAAATGAATGCTTACTAAGTTCTCACTCTATGAATGGATTGGAAGCTAGTTAATGATGATGCATACTTACATTGTAACTATGTTGATTCGGAAACAAGTGGTTTTGTTTTGCTATTATTCGAGGGAGGTAAGTACTTTATGAGCACTAAATATTGATAGGCGCTAGATTATAATACATAGTATCAATTTGGGTCTTTAGAGATATATTACATCTATTATTTGGTTACCTGTAATACTCCACATAGGAGAGAAATGGTCATGGGACGACCTATGATAAGGGATGTTATTTCCCTCATATTTGATGTAAAAAAAATGTGTTGAAAATTCTTACCTTGCTAAGTTATGATGACCTAAAAGTAGTTGCATCTTATGGGTATAAAGTTGAATTGACCTTAAAGTTTGAAATCAGAGCAATGAAGTAAAGTCACCATTGAAGGTACACCATGCAATTGAGAACAAGTAATTATTAATAATTATTTATACAAAATGAGAAGCGCGGATTGAAGTGCAACAACATAAATAATTAAGTATTGATTGGTGTCATGAGACGGCTATTAAATAAGAGTTGTTTAGAACAATCGTCTAACTTAAATGTGACAGTATGTGAATGATCATTATTGACACATTTTGTATTGCATATTGAAAAAAATTATGCTAAATGGAAACTTTATTGACATAAAGTAGTAACTGGAGATTTGATGTTCTCATAATTATATAGGTTAGAATAAAAGAGTAGTCGTGATGTGACCCATCTATACGTAATGGATTGAAGTTAATCTATGTGTTAACCAAATTTTGCTATCGGAAAGTAGTAGACAACTGTCTAGACAATAAAGAAAATATCTAATACTCAAGTTGCAAATTATGGAGCATTAGTATGAATTTGTCGAGTGCATAAATTTCATTTAAACGGATCAGTTAACATCTTAGACTTGTTGCTTACGTATTTACTTGAACGGATAGCCTGATTATGAAGTCAAAATATTAACCTTAATGGTAGGATACATACCTGGTAACGTAGAAAAGCTAGCAGTATTTTGGACATACATGATAACACGTGTATGCATATCAGTAATGGTCGGTACTCATGTTAGTCCCTTAAAAGTGCATATTTATCTTAAAGTGAATGATACTTTATTAAGTAATAGTAGTTATGATAGTCTTAAGAGATAAGTGGCTAATTGATACGTGTAGCATTAGAATTGAACTATATCCCTTAGACGCTCACATATTGCATTTCTATGATTCTTGAACATCATTCCAAGGTGCCCATATTAGGTAAACTTAATTTGAACTTAATACAGATTGTATTATATGTGATGACTTTATTGGTTAAATAGTAAGTCTCTTTTGAATGATTTCTCTATGGTCATTTTGTATATCTTAGCTAATGATGTGGTTTGGCCTCGTTTTATGAGACAAGACTATTTACAATGTAATATGGTCGCAACTTTGGGTAATGATTCAAGCTTATGAGATACTTTATGGCCTTAATGATGAGTAGGCAAAAGTGCTTGCTTTTGAAAATGACTCGATGAGGAGTCACTAGTATATGAATTTATGTCAGATTCTGTTATGCACTTACTGTACAATGAACCATCATGTTTTAATATCTATACAAGGGGTATTAATTATATACATTGTAGACTGTGGCAAGTAATGAGTTTGGTTAGTGGAATAGACCAACATAGTTGATTGAGCCTCCATGAGTGCTCATTTTAGTGTGGAACGATTATCAACCCTACAAACTTGTTAAAATCATATGAGTCTTATTAGTAAAACTTATCCACTGAAAGTGATAGTAGCTAGTGTAAAACATGATATGCTAGAATGTGACATAAACGTGTAAGGTGTAATGGGTTTATCTGAGTTATACTACTGTATAATGGATGATATAGCGATTGGTATGAAAAGCATATAGCAGTATTTGATGAATATGTCTCTATATTGATAACTTGAAAATAGAATGATGTGGAATATCAAGTTGAAAATATGTTATAACATCACACGAAGTTAAAAAGAGATTAAAAGAAGCATACTTATGGAATCACCTACATTGATTTAATCTAAAATTTTGTATAATTAATAATGGATACTAATGTATGTAGTTACCCATATTTGACTTTGGGAATAAACAGTTGAAAACCCATGCATTGACGTCCCGGTACCCGACCAAGTATTGAATTGAATGGTCACTAAGTTGAGGAATAAAGAGATTGAGATGGTGTTGGTTCTTTGGACTTTGAAAACACCATCGTATGTCTTTAATGACTTGTGGAACGAAAGCCGAGATGAAGGCCAAATATTCGGCATTGTTTGAGTCGAATTGATTCCGTGGGCGGAATCCTTTTAAGTGGGGAGGAATTGTAACACCCCAATAATTTAAAAAGGTAATTAACTTTGTGAAACAATTATAATTGTTATCTTAAGTACAATATTATGAGTTAATTACCAAATAATAATGATGATCACTATTATTGGGACTTGAATGATTAAAGAAAAATATAAAATGTTGGGTTGTAGTGAAATGACAAAAGCTTTGTCAATAAATTTAAATAATGATTAGTATGACATAAGAATCGATTAATGCAGTGTTTAAATATATTTAGTATAATTATGTCAAAATACTAATTTGGGTATTGAATTGTTAAATAAATGCAAGTTATGGCATTTTAGTGTGTATTTTATAGAAATGAAACTGAAAGAATTATTGGTTAGGGGGTTAAGTGTGTATGGAGCATTGTAGAGGGGGCAAAATGGCCAAAAGGCCAAACTTGCCCTCCCTTTCCCCTTTTGACCGTCCAACACACACAACACACACCACACTTCATTTTTATTTTGTTGTTGCAAGAGTTGAGAGAAGAAGAAGAAGAGAACTAGGGTTTTTGCTTGGTTGATCAAGATTGAAGGTTGGAAACTAGAAATCTTGATTTTGTGTTACTATTGAAGGTATATCACTTTCTCTTTCATTCTCCTCTTCATCTCCAATGTGTTCTTCATTTTGAGAGAACACAACCCTAAGTGGGTTTTTGTGTTGGAGTTAGTAAATGACTCTAAACTCATGTAAATGGTAATATTTATAGTTTATTGAAGCTTTTGAGTCATAAATATATGATTTATTGGGTGGATTGGGTGAGTATGGTGGAAACCCAAATTGGAGCTTTGTTTAAGCTTCAATGGTGGATGTAGAAAGGGTTGTGTTGATTTAGTATGTTTATATGATATTTGTGATTCAAATATTTTAAGTAGTAAAATGATATTGAGTTGCGTCAAGTGGAAACTCATTTGGAGTTGGATTTTGGTGAATTTGGGAGAAACCCAAGTTGGAGCTTCTTTTGAGCTCCAATGATGTATGAAAGATAAATTGCGTCTAGATACATTTTTTCATGATAATTATCATTCAAGTGTGTTAATTATGGCCATGGAGTTGAATGAAAGTTAGTAGGAACTCAATAGGAGTTTTGAAAACTTAATTGAGTTTTGGCCATTTAAGAACTCGGTTTGAGTTCATACGAATTCCATGGAATCATGGAATTGTATGTTTTGGTTTTAATGTGTTTAAAATGTTTTTATTTATGTTATTAAAGTGTTTTCATATGTTGGGTAACACAACACACGTGCAAGAACTCAAATTGGCGTTTTAGGCCCAAACCGCACACCAAGTGTTCGGTGAAATGCCACAACGAGTTCCAAATCATTTGGGATTGGGTTTCAATGTTTAGATGTATGTTAAATGTCTAAACATAGCCCATGTATGTTTAATAATGCAATGGGATTGGTTAGAATTGATTATGAGCTCAATTGGAGCTCGGTGTTGTCGGTTGGCGCTTTCGGTCGTTTTCGGACTCGTTCGGAGTCCGTATGAGCTCCATGGAATCATGAATTGTTATGAAATGATTCTATTATGTTTAGAGAGGTTTAAATGACCTTAATATGTTAATTATATGGTTGGTAAAGTCTATTTCAATGGTTAGAAGCAATTATGGGAGTTTTGGAGGGTTTTGGTGCATTTTTGGGCATTTAAGGTGCAGTCTGTGGGTGGGCAGCCTCTTGGTCGTGCCTCTACCCCCTCTGGGTCGCGCCATGACCAACTTTCTGTCCCCGAAATTCGTTTTCCATGGTTAGGGGTCGATGCTCGGGTCTTATGCGTCCGATGCACTTCTAAATTAAGTGTTTAAAGGGTTTGAAGGCCTTAAATCAATTCCGGAACTCCTAGGGCCTCTTTTGGACTTAGTACTTTCGGTTTGATGTCCCAACACCCTTAGGACTATCGTAGGATCTTATATTGTGTTCGGGAGCTTATGTGTGCGCCTTATGAATGCTTATAGGCGAATCGAATCGAAAGAGGCTTGGTCACAAGTCTTAGCCATTCTCGGGGCTATTGTGGCGTGGTTGGAAGGCTTTGAAATCTTAATAACCAATCACTGTGAGTTCTAGTATTAGATTTTCATAAAGTCATATATGATGTACTTGTTGCTTTATGATTGATCATTCGTTGTTGATTCATACTATGGCATTATACGATTGTTGCTTATTCATCCATTTCATCAATGCATGACATATTCGTATACTCGAGGCATCTTGGACCTCATTTGTTGATTATACCTTTCATTTGGACTCACCTGGATATCCATGGATTATTGCTGGCCCTTTGGATGCCGGATGCCGACGTACTTGCACTATCGGAAGTCCCGTACTTGCTAGGGACAGTCCCGTACTTGCTAGGGACAGCCTCGTACTATGCTAGAGGCATCACCACACCCGTACTTGCTAGGGAACCCCCGAATTATGAAGGGGCATGTGGTATATGATCACTCATCTTGTGCACTTGACTTATGCCGTTTGGAATCATTATGTTGATCATCATTGCATCTATATACCTTGTGTTATATCTAATCTAATAACTCACTCAACTTTATGTTGACCCTGTTAGTTGTTAACCTTTTTCAGGCGCTGTCAATGGTAAGGGCCTAGTCGGTCCGTCTAGTTGATTTCGGTTGGGGCTAGCTTAGAGTTCCTCACCTTTTGGTAGAGCTTTTGGATCGCTCGGGTGCGGGATTAGTGGACTTCCTTTTTGGCATATGCTCGTGATGAACTTAGCTTTTATCCATGGTTAGATAATCTAGATGTTTATAATTTGTAATCCATTTGCTTCGATCCATGATACCCCATACTTTGCTCATTATTAGGTGACAAAGTGGAAGTATCATGTTGATGGCTTTTGAATATTGAAAATTAAAATTTGACACAATTTCCGCAAAGTATTATTATATGAATTATTGTTAAATGTGTGTGAAATACCCTATTTAGTTGTGAGGGTGTTTCAGGAGTCATGTTGTTGGGAATGTCACCTGATCCTGACATCTTTACTGAAAATTAAAATCATTTAACTATCAGTTTATAGACTTAGATCTATGTACCCTTTTTCCCATCCTAACAGTCTGTACATCCTATCTCAGTTCAAACCACCTAAATGATTGATACATATGTATTGCTTCAGTTTGAGACCACGTAATACTTGATTCACTCAAACTATGGGCTCTGATACCATCCTGTGAAGGTCACCCCTTACGAGGCAGTCGTCACCAGTCAAATCTAATTCATGTCATCATACAATCAAGATAAATCTACCCAAACCACCACATTGTCATCTTCCAATCAGTACCAAAAGGGTTTGCTGAGTAGACGTCTATGAAAACTTCTGTCTTGATCTTGTAAGACCTAAGAACTAGGTCCAGCAGGTGACTTTCCTTTATCTTTTCCTGTAAAAATGTAAATAGCAACTGTAAGGAAAGCTTAGTGAGAATATAGATTTTCAGATTACATGCAATATCAAGCGGATCATGGGTCTAGCATGATATATCTTGACTGCCGCTACAGTCACTCATGATTGAGACATAGTAGTCATAGAGTTGGATGATGTTCAAGCCACGCTCACGCTTAAATTGTGGGGATCAGCCACATACTGGGCTAGCTACCAGTAAATCAACATGGCGGAACATCGGAGTATCATTACCAAGTTCAAAAGAACTGGTGAAATAGCATGATCTAGAACAATAGACCGTCAATGCTAATCATCTTAAGCTGAATCGATATGTTAAAGGATGCGTGCAATAGTGAAAGCATAGTAATCAAGGTCATGATAACAATAATCTCATAGCAATATCTGAAATAAGTTGTAAATTCAATGTCATATGAAATGATAAATCAAATAGCTATCATGATCCACAGGGCATCACCGAACCATGGTGTGCACAGGTCACAATCCAGCTGATCTTATATGAATGTCAAATTAATCTATCATCAACAATATGTCTAAACCGGAAATCTCGCATGTAAAGCTGAATATCTATAACTCACAGGTTCTGTGGTCTTTATCAAGCAGATATAAAATCCACCACCTGAGTTATC
This sequence comes from Centrapalus pauciflorus, assembly GCA_020465985.1. NCBI lineage: Eukaryota > Viridiplantae > Streptophyta > Magnoliopsida > Asterales > Asteraceae > Centrapalus > Centrapalus pauciflorus. Next base: position 58,986 of record JAANYP010008421.1, read on the forward strand.
CCAGGATTTTATCTTTAAATCTTTGTCAATCTGATCTCTGTCAATTCTTTTCAATTCAGTGACCCGCTTTCAATATCTTAAATCTTTAGATCTTTGTTCAGAATTTAACTGAACCTGTCCAGAATTATATCAAATCACATCATTTGCTTTTTAGCTTTAAAATCTTTATTTTATCTGATTCTGATAACTCATATTTCATCAATCATTCATTTGTTCTTTTCTTTGTTTCTTTGAATTCTAAAAAGATATATATATATATATATATATATATATATATATATATATATATATATATATATATATATATATATATATATATATACACACACACTAGTAGTGTACTCGCGCAAAGCGGCGGCGAAAACAAATATTGTAATTTGGTAACGTATGCAATCAGTATTGATCAAGATTCTTCGAATGACATCAAGGAGATATGTTGTCGAGAACATATCATCTTGTGATATTATATACAACAAATGTTTGTTGTTATGTTTAAGTTTGAATGTACATATAACGTTTTCATAAAAAGATTAAAAAATTTGTTACAAGTATCATTCACCATAAACTATAACTTAATGTGATCACTTTACATTAATTTCTTTATAAAGTACAAAAAACATAGAGATGCAGATGAGTTTTGGCGCCTTTTGACAAATGAGCAATTAAAGTTAGGTCCATATATGCCTAAAATGTCATAAGATTTTGGTAGTTATATGTCTATATAAAGACAACAACTAACATAAATTTAATAATATATAGATCAAATGAATAAAATTTTTTATATGTTTTTAAAAAATATCAATTTATATATACATACATTTATCAAATCGGATTATCCAACCACATTTTATTTTTCTAAATTTAAAATTTTCATAACACACCCTTACCTTAGTGTTATCTTTTATTTAGCCCTTTTAATTTAAAATTTTTATGTTTAGTACTCTTTTAACATTTATTATCACAACATTTTCTTATACACTTAAATTTATGATTTAATTGTACTTATGGTTGGAATTGTCTTTTGAAACTATTATGTTAAGTTTAATTGAATGAAAAAAACTTTATAATCCAAATGCACGATACAAAATTCTAATGTAATTGTTTTATAATTAAAATGTAACTATTTATTATTTTAGATTTTTTTATTAAATATGATTATGTATGACATTGAACATTACTTTTATAACGTTGACAAACCCTAATCGATGTATTAGAGACATTACTGTTATAAATTTATTTGATTTGATCGTAAAACTAATGAATTAAATTGACGATTAAACCTAACCAATGTCAAATTTTCATATTATGGTTATGAATATTTAATTACTTAATTATGGATCCAACTAAATTCCCTTGCCTAGATGCTTAGGTTTTAACTACAATGTCACAATGTTCATGACTCCAAATATTTGAAGATTACAAACCATCAAAGCAGCTCTATAATAGTTGACTGGACGAACAAATCTCAACAAAAGAGAAGATCAAAAAACAAATGGACCATATTCGAATAAAACCGACAAATTTCAAAAGTATCAAAAGTAAACGAAACCCAACCATAGACCGTCAACATACAAATATTCTGAGCATGCCCGAGTGTATATTACTTAAATTGTTTGGCAGACAATACACGACTCATTGCTTTGCTTTTACTCTTGCCATAATCTTCACGAGGTCATTGTCCATGGTCTCCTAGAACAGCAGTCACCAACTCCATTGATATGCACATATGTTGTCTCTGAAATTATATAATGTTCATTAAAAAAAAAAGTTATTGAGCCAAAGAAAGCAAGTACCAATAGTAACATCCAACTCTTGAGTCATTTTCATGAAAAGGTTATGGAGCTAAAACAATATCAATTACAGTGAAACGTTATTCATGAACCATGAATTCCTATTCAATAACCCAAAAATAAGGTTGGTCAGTCACTCAACTTTAATTAATAGATCATTAGATCCTCTCTAGACACTAACCAAAAATTTTCCTTACATATTAGGTAGACATAAAGAGACATTCATGGAAAAATGAAAAGAATAACAAAGCTATCTTTAACTTACCTCATATTCCAGAAACCAAACAAACTACTTCCTTCATCTATCAAAAATCTATCAAACTATCATTCTTCCTGTTTGGCATGACAAGTACCTCAACAAAATCATTGAAATCTACTTGCTATTTTCTGGCCTCATACCTTGGATAAGTCAACATGAGAAACATTATGTTCCTCAAGCTATTCTATCAAAGCAGAATTTTCTACTTTGACATCCACAATGGACAGTTGCAATACCCTTTGAATAGCAAAGTTCAGCTTATGATAAATCTCCATTTTTATAAGCCTGTACCCTGAAACAAACCAATTTCTTTTTATAAAACAATGAAAAACAGAATATAGAATCCTACCATAATGTATGTACCACATATACGTTTGTGATTTCGTGCTGTGTAATCAAAAAATGTGGGTTATTGACATTCTGTAGAGCTAAACTGAAAAGACTTTGCACAACAAATTGCGGTGATGATTGTCCATTGATCTTGTATATGTTCTTCCCATTCCCAACAACCAGAATCTGTGACATAACAAATAGAAACCACCACTTTGTATTATTCAACAAGATACATAATTAAGCACGCACAATTATACTTGTAATCTGTCAACTCCAGAAACATTAACCATCATTTGAATTTTATTTTTTAAAAATCACTACTTTAAATTGTGAATTTACTAATTTTATATATTCTGTTTTTTAAAAGGGATCCAAACAAAGCTATTGTGAATCTACTTATTTTATTGTATTCCTTGCGCTCAACAATAACTTCAGGGGCGCCTTTGACGCTAGGAAAACGTAAATTGGTCTCAAAGTTATCAAACAAAACCAACACAGATGTTGTCTTGGTCCTGTTTTTCCATGCTTATGCACAAAAAAGTTAGTGGGTGGTTCCCACAAGCCACTTCTTATGCTCTGACAAATGAAAAAAATCAGATAGAACTTAGATTGACACGCAATAAATATCACATAATCAATCGTTTAAAAAAATGCAAAAAACCACATGAATATATATAAAAAAAAAATTTAATACATGGCGGTTGTTAGAGTTTTACAATTTCTTATGGTCATGAATGGCAAAACACTTTTATGTGTCAACATATGTTTTATGAAATCAAAAATTATCATACAATAACAAGGAAAACCTACAATGCCAAGCGATGTGTGGGTATTGATTGTATGAGTCTGGGCTCACCTGATTTTACCACCCTAATTACGCACATTACATTTTATGGGATTAAAACAAACGCAAATATGATTGTTATGGCTACTGTTACAGCTACTGTTTTTTGACAGCATATACTCACACACATGACTTAGATACTTGCTACCCATTCACAAAAAATTCATGGGCTGCTGGTAATGTTTCTGGTTTTGGAAAGCATACATACACGCACGAATATTGAGGCCGTTGTTTCTGCTTTCTAATTCACAGAATGGATACCCCAAGATTCAACCTCGAGACTTAATCTCGGGGTCAAGTCCTAACAGAACACAAGTTAGTGTGTGTGTGTGTGTATATATATATATATATATATATGTGTGTGTGTGTGTGTGTGTGTGTGTGTGTGTGTGTGTGTGATGTTGCTGTTTGTTGCCAGCCACATCCCGAGACTTTCAAGTCTCGGGTTCCACCTTTAATACAAACACATTTATATATATTCACTACTATCTTGGCTGCTATTGGCATTAAATTTAAGACACACACACAAATTAAAGACATACACAGAACAGACCTTAAATCAAAATTTCATCCCAGATCAATATATAGAAACAAATAAGAATTTAGTACCCATGCTACCAGAAGTAACGAACCGTACTCCCAAATAAGACTTATAATAGGAAAGTCCATTCTATTGAAACAACTTATGAGCAAGTCTTATACCTGTTATTACTCTCTGCACGTCCCACTTTAACAAAGATGTCCCAAAATTCTTACCAAAAACAAAAGAAATAAGCCTCAATCATGACCACATTAGCATCAATATATATATATAAACACTGGTACTGCTGCTGTGGGATATAGGTGATAGCTTCGAGACTCGGAGTGCAAAACTTAGATGGACAACAGGCAATAGCCAGCTTACGTGTGGCTGTAGGACACCGAAACTTATGCACCTATACACACACACACAAACTATTGCTGCTGTGATGAGGACGGTTTCCAAGACTTACCTTCCCATTGGGACTCGGAGACTTAGCACTTCTATAGGACTCAAAGATTTACAATATTTTTAAGTATAAAGGAGGGGAGTGTGATAGCATTAGGACCCTGAGACTTAATAGTCTCGAGGTGGGCCGTGTTAAGAGGACAGACAGACAGAGAGGAGACAACAACAACCTAGAGAAATATGGTGCAAGGTCCGAAGGTGTGTGCGTCTAATAGGTGTTGTGCGTGTGTATGCTGATTTAAATGGACAACAACAACAACAATTTAATGTGTGTATATGATGTTGAGTGTTAAATGACAGCAAAAATCAGCAGCATGAGTGTTTATGTGCATCATTAAACCTTCAATACTCCTTCTTAGTTCGTTGTTGGTCTGTTATACATATATACACACATATATGGGCTGCCATAATGTGTTTGTGTTAGGCACAAAAAGGCCTCAGTCAAACCTGTTCTACATCTGAGGGGGAGATTTATAATCAAACCTGTTGATGCATTTGAAGGTTGAATTTAAGGCCTGTTATATGCCTTATTGAAACCTGAAAATGATTTGCAATATCAGTCTAAAGCTGTTCTATATGTTGCATGTGTTGCAACTAAGACAGTTTGTCCAAGCTGCTCTGTCTGCTGAACAGGCTGGACATAAACTGTCTACGCTGCTCTACACTGTTGAGCAGCTTGGGCATTTTAAAGTGTTCTGTTCTTTGTGAACAGAACCTGTTCTTTGTGAACAGGCTAAACACTTTATGGAATTTGTTTCCAAGTCATCATGTATTGTTTTTGACTACAAGATCAGTTTACAAAGTCGAAGACAAAGTGGGAAAACAGAACTGCTCAGCCTGCCCACGCTGTTCTGTAACATGAAGACAAAGGTTATTTGAAAAAGGGTGACAGACCTTTTTCTTATATCAAAATAGGCCTTTACAAGGAAGAAAGACGCAAAGTTGACATTCCTAAATTAGTTAAAGGCAATGCAACAGTAGACAAAGTAAAAAGACAAAAGTTCTGCACATGTGAAGACAAGTCTGCTTTTCAGAAAAGTGCAGAAAAGGTTATGTTGTCTTTTCAACAAGACTTCTCCTTTTTCATTCCGTCCAATGAAGATGTTTCTCTTAGATCCTCTAAGTGAGTATAAAAGGAAGCTTCTAAGGTCAGAAAGAAGTGTGAAGAAAGCTAAGTGCTGAAACCCAAGAGTGAACGTGCAAGTGTGATTTTCATGCATGCAAACCTTCTGTGTAAACCAGTATCTGTGTGTCTAAGCTGTTTTACATAAGTGTTCCTTTAAGTCTTGTAAACACAGTGAGTGCTTCTTAGTGAGTGTATTCATTGTATACTAGTTTGAGTTTGTCTTAGACTAGTGAACATACTGTTGTATCTGTCATCTCAGCTTGAACTATTCCACATTCAAGCTTGTTTGTAATTAACAAATTGTTGATAATACATACAAACATTGAGAAAATAGTGTGTAGTTTGTAAATAGCTGTATTCACCCCCCCTCTACAGCTTAAAGCTATATACTTTGGGAACCTCTCGGGACCTACAACTGGTATCAGAGCAGTTAGAGTGTGTGTCATTCTAGATCTCTCATTCTCCCAAGTTTCCATGGACAACAGTGCTGCAAATTCTTCTTACTATGACAATGGCTCTATGGGCAAACCTCCAAAATTTAATCATCAAAACTTCTCTGGTTGGAAATGCAGAATGATGCTCTATTTAGAGAATCTGGATGTACAACTGCCAGAGATAGTGATGGAGGGTCCCTATGTGCCAACCTCTGTTACTACCATAACTCCAGCGGTTGAAGGAGCTGCTCCTGAAATCAGGACCTTTGAGAA
>JAANYP010008422.1:0-12632 GCA_020465985.1 Centrapalus pauciflorus
CAGAAATATATACAAAAGAAAAGGGGGACCAGGAGCTCCTTCCTCCTCCTCCCATCAGCAAGAGCAATATATCCCTGTGCAGGCGGCTACTCCTGCACAGCATATCCAAAGGGAACCACTAGAGGAAACTCCCCTCCTCACTCAGGAGGTGAACATCTCTTCAGAGATGGTTCATATGGGTTCTGTGGCTGGCACTACTGATGTCTCTGCACAAGAGGCACAGGACAGTGCCAACATAGCTAAGACCACGCCCCTGGCAACAGCAAGTGTGCAAACACAAGCTGGAAGTCCCCAGAACCAAGAAAAGAGGGGCCCAGAAGTTTCTACCTCTGGTCTTAATGTCAGTGATAGATCACAAACACCTCAGGTGTTCTCTGATCTTGAGGCTAGTCTGCAACAAATGCTCTTAACGGATCCCAGGCTCAAACCTGTTGTAGCTATGTTGGACCATCAAATGTCCATCATTGCTGCACAGGGAGCTCAATTTTTGCTCTCAGGCAGGCAGAGGCTGCTTAAAATAAGCGTATGGATTATCTACACAGAGGCTTCACTCTCTGTGGAAATAAAATTGTGAAATTAGAGCAGATGATTCAAACCCAAGGGGCAAAGGTTGTGGGTCCTTCTGACCAAACCAATGCTTCCAAAAAGGGGAAGAATCAGGAGGTTCCCAAATCAGTCCAAGCAGCTCCAACAACAACAGTCCAAGCAGCACCAACAGTTCCAGTTTCTAGGCTAGCAGTCCCAAGAGCTTCTCAAGCTGTTAGCCTAGAAACTCAAGCTGCTCCTTGAAAAGCCACTCGAGTTGTAATCAGGGAAGGTATTCAAGCTCCATCAAGCACAGTCCAAGCTACAACATCTGCTACAAAAGACAAGGGCAAGGGCATTCTCATTGAGTCTCTAAAGCATAAATTTTCTTCAAAAGAAGCCCAAATTGCCTTTGATGCTGAAGTTGCCAGAAAATTAGTAGAAGAACAAGACAAAGAATTAGAGCAGCAAGCCCAAACCCCAATGGATGATGACGAGACTTTAGGTAATTACTTAAAGGGGTTTGTGGTCAAGCAAGGAGCAAGGAAAAGAAAGATGCCAACAGGGCACTCCAAGGCTGAGCATAGAAGATTTCTTATCAATTTTGCCTTTGCAGCAGGTATTCCAAAGAAAATGGCTCAGTCCATGTCTACTGAAAGGTTGCAGGAGATTCATGATAAGGAGATGGACAAAAGACAGAGAACACAAGTCTCTCCAGAAGCTCAACCATCCCAAGAAGTCCAACCATCAACCCAATCAGTCCAAGCTGAAGCTGGTGCCAGTGCACCTGCTCCCTCTGATCAAGCAGTTGTCTCTATTCCTTCATCGGTTAAAAGGGTGCTCTTTGAGCAACAACTACAAAAGGCTATTGAGATAGAGAAGCTGATTGATCAGCATGATTTTACAAAGCCTCAAATCAACTACTGGTTTGCTAAGTCACTGGATGACCGTGACTTGAGAATGAAGTTTGTAATCAGAAGAGAGTCTGGACCTGAAGAGGAGTATGACACTTTTTGGCAGATAGTACAGAAGCTGACCAGAGATGAATTGATAAAGATGTACAATATAGGGTCAGTTACACAAGTAAGGTCTGCTCTTCCACAAGTCAAGCAACTCATCAAAGATCTAAGTACAGTGGTTGATTCTGAGTTTGCAAGACAAGAGATAGAAGATGCTGAAAAGAAAGGGAAAAAGATCAAACAGATTGATCTGTTTGTCAAATCAAAGACATTCAGAATCAAATTCACAAATGGGTCTGGTATTTTCTTCAATCTTGAGTATTTCAATTTTTCAAAAGATATGCTGCTGAAAATCAAATCAACTAGAATATCTTGTGATAAAGAAGAGATGAAGAGAGAATTTTTGAAGGCTATAGATCATATACTTGCACAGCTGTAAGTTTTGTAAGCCTTGGTTTGTAAATAACAGCTTACTTATTCATTTCCATTTTTTTTTTGTATAGAAAGTCTTGTAAAGAATTTAAGTTAGGGGGAGATTGTTGGGAAATAGTTTAAGTACATTCAAGCTGTTAGTTTAGACTTCTCAGACTGTTAGTAGATTTTACATGTAAATACAAAGTTCATGCTGCTAGTTGAAGAAACTCGAGCTGCCAGTGTAAAAGTTCAAGCTGCCAGAGCAAAACAACTCAAGCTGCTCAGTTCATGCTGTCAAGAGATTCAAGCGGCTCAACAGTTTCAGAAACAGAAAGTGCTGATTTTCAGGAAATGATATCTACATGAAGATTCCAGCATATCTACTATCAGAGAAGTCATAGTTCGTCAAGGAAACATATCAAGAAGCAATATAAATACAGAGAATAGGTCGTTCTATTGTGTAGGAGTTTCTGCATATTTTGAGTCTGTAATTGCTTTGTTGATTAAGTTTTCTTAAGCCTCTAAGGTTGTAAAAACCCTAAGAACAGTCTGTGTTCTTCGTCTAATCAAACAGATTAGAGGTGATTGTAATTGATGAATTCAGCAATACAAACAGTCTTGATTAATTCCTGTGTGTTTATTTATTATTGATTCTGAAAGTTTTTGTCAAAATAATTAAGTGTTATTCCGCAAACTTCTTGATTAAACTTTGATTCAAAGCAAGATTATTGATTTATACTCTGATAAATTCAAATCAGTTAGTCTTGGTAATTCATATTTTAGATCCTGGCACAATTTTCAATTGATTCCACAAGGCTATGCATCTGGACCACACATAAATGCAATATGGGTTCCTAAAACTGTAAACGTGCCATATTCACCTGGAACTCCTAACCAAAAAGGACCCATATTAAGATGGGTACCCAAAGTTGTGTGATCTTAATGCAGATGGTTCTTGGTTACTACAGATCAAGACCGGTACTTCAATGAATTGACTTCTAGTTATCATAGACTAGGACCCGTTCTTATGCTTGTCGGTTGTGTTTAAACTGACACGTTTGGCTTCTGTGCACACAGCTCAGGACCCGGTCTTAAAACATCATGTTTTCTGAACATCTCGGTTCAGAACACGGTTTAATTGTTAATTTAAGATGGATCTATTTGAATGCTTATAGATTTTCATTATATGCATTTATTTGTTTTTCAGGCAAAATCCATCTGGTACATGGATTCGGGTTGCTCCAAGCACATGACCGGGAGAAGAGAATTGTTGTCCAATGTAGTAGAACAATATTGTGGGACAGTAAAATTCGGGAACAGCCACTAGGCTCACATAAAAGGATACGGGGACTTAGTCTTAAATAATCTAGTCATCAAGGATGTTGACTATGTAGAGGGATTATCACATAATCTATTTAGCATAGGTCAGCTCTACGAAAAAGGATTAGAAGTAACGTTTAGGGCTAAGAACTGTAGTGTTAAGAGCATGGATGACAAAGAAATTATATCCGGTTCCCGTAACTCTAACCTTTACACCATAGACATAGCTAAGCTCATGGTTAAGGATAGCATCTGCATTCTATCAAAAGCCTCTTCAAAAGACTCTTGGTTGTGACATCGGAGGCTATCCCACTTAAACTTTGAAAACATCAACAAGCTGGCTGCTAAACAACTGGTGAAATGACTCCCATAACTAAGATACGAAAAAGACCATCTGTGTGGAGCATGTGAGAAGGGAAAGATGAAACGATCATCTCACAAACCAAAACCCGAACCATCATCGAAGAGAGTGTTGGAGTTACTGCATATGGACTTATGCGGACCAATGAGGACTCAAAGCATAAATGGAAAGCGATATGTGTTGGTTATCGTTGATGATTACTCACGATATACCTGGGTTAAGTTCTTGCGATCCAAGGATGAGACAACTCAAGAAATCATCGATTTTATAAAGAGTGTCGAAACCCAACAGCAACTGTCCGTTCAATAAATCAGATCTGACAACGACACGGAATTCAAGAATTTGGTAGTAGAGGGCTTCCTTCGATCCAAAGGTATTCAACATCAATGTTCTGCTGCGAGAACAGCTCAACAAAATGGAGTCGTAGAAAGGCGTAACCGTACCCTTGTAGAAGCTGCACGTACAATGCTGACTTACTCAAAGCTACCTCCGTTCTTGTGGGCCGAAGCCTTGTCAATAGCTTGCTACACACAAAATTACTCCATAATACATAAGCGTTTCAATAAAACTCCATATCAACTCTTCTTGAATAAAGTAACTTTTATCAAGTACTTACGTGTATTTGGTTGCAGGTGCTATTTTCTTAATGATAAAGACAACCTCGGGAAATTCAACGAAAAAGTGGATGAAGCGATCTTCATTGGATACTCATCCAACTCGAAGGCTTATCGTGCATTCAACACCCGAACCAGGACAATCAATGAAAGTGTGCATGTCACATTTGATCTGTAACAACCTAACTTTTGGCCCAACTTATTATCTGATTATCGAACCAATAATGTAATTTTATTACATTATTAGAATTATTATTTAATTAAGTTTTGAAATATTTAATTAAATTATATAAATATTTGAATTATGATTTAATAATTATTAAAGATAATTAAATAAAAGAGATATAAGATACAAAAAAAAAATAATAGTGGGTTAAGTAGCAAACGTAACTAGTTGAAGTATATAAACGGAATTAAAAGTTCATTATAACATAATCTACTCTCTCTCTACTCTCTCTCTAACCTTTCTCTCTCTACTCTCTCTACTCTCTCTACTTCTCTCTAAGTTTTCTCTTAAACCGATCGGCCGATTATCAAGATTTATACATCATCGGAATGGTCACGAAGAGTACTACAACAATCTATCGTTGCATGTATGATTACATACGAATTTGAGGTAAGAATTTACGTTTGAAGTTTCTATATTTTCGGTTTTGAAGATATAAATTCGAATCTATCAATTTTCATGAGATTAAAACTATTTTTAGCTAGAGTTTGATAGATTATGTATAATATAAGTGAACCTAGGCTTAATACTTAACATATTGGTGATTTTAGACTTAGAAATGTATGATTTAAAACTATAAAAGATGAACAAATTCGAGATGCCAAGAACAAACTCGAAATGCATGAACAAACTCGATTTTGTTGCTAAATTCGAATATGGATTCGAATTTGAACCTTAAATTCGAATGTGCTTCGAATTTGGTCACTAAATTCGAATTAGGTTTCGAATTTAATCCTAAATTCGAATTAGGATTCGAATTTGACTCTATATTCGAATTTGATGAATTCGATTTTATCATATATTCGAATTTGATGTTCGAATTTAAGCAAATTATTCGAATTTATTATATAAATTCGAATCCATTCCCTAAATTCGAATATCTTGAATAAAAACACATAGACAACACATAGATTAACAAAGTAATTAGCTTAATGATTATATATATATATATATATATATATATATATATATATATACACTGATCTTTTGAGAATATTAATTAACAAAGAATATGAATGATCAGTCATTGAAATGAAGATCTATAAAGTTAAGAAGTACTATCAATTAGAAATCATATGAATATATATATGCATGATCATATTCCAAAATGCAATTTTATGAGCATATAAACATCAAATAAGTGTATGACATGATTAGACATGCTTTCTTAAGAATTATACTGAGCAAATGAAAGCTAAGAAAGATTCTAAAGAGATTGATGATAATATAATCAAGATATGAGACTTTGAGATTAAAGACCAACGAGCGAACACTGAATATATTATTCAGATGATTCAAAGGCTAATATCAGAAATGATATGATTAACAGATTCAGCAACAAGCAAAATGGCAAGCATCTGAAAGTCTGATATAAGTCAGATAGTGGTTCTAATCCACTACAGATTGTGAGCAACAGAGCCAGAGCCAGAAAGTGCAAATAACCAGTAACTGTGAGTTGTATATTTTACTTTAACTACAAATTATGTGAATTGAGACTTTTGTTGCATGATCCTGATTTTATTGGTATTCTGATCTTATTGTGCATATCGATAAATTGCCATGATTACTATGAATTGTTGAGCAGATCATTTATTCTTCTAGTTTCTATTTCATTGACGAGTCTTTTGATTGTTAAGCTTAACTCCATCACTATTGGTCAGTGTTGGGTTAATGTTAGGCTTATGATGTGCTGATTTACGTGATGAAAGCACAGAGAGTAGCTAGAGCTGAGCATTCTGATGATACCCATATAGCAATTACTGGTAGCTAGCCCAGTACGTGGCTGATCCCCACTAATGATGCGTGTGTATGGAGTTATCATCATCCGAGCATTCCTTATGAATTTGTCTAAAAGTCCCAAGAGCAACAACAGTTTTATAACCTTGGAGCTGAGCAAAGTCGCGCATCAAAAGAGCATTAATTGGCCAATGTCCCTTCGAGATTGAGCTGTGCATGAGCCTAGTGCAGTGCATAAGCAATAGAGCTGAGCCGTGCATGAGCCGAGTGCAGTGCATGTGCTTCCGCGTTCATAATTGCATGTTAAATGTGAAATTCTACATTCTCACTAAGCAAATAAGCGTACCCCGTTGTTGCATTATTTTTCAGGTAAAGGCAAAGGATTGGCTGGACCTAGTTCATAGGTCAGGACTTTGAAAGAGCTTGAAGTGCTTTAGAACCTGTTTCAACACCTTGGTACTTGATTAAAGATAGAGCTTTGGGGTTTGGGGCTAGTCTATATTTTGTGCTTTGATGTAATAGTGTCGAAGTCTGTCCCTATTACTTAAAATTGTCTCTGTTTCTAATTAACTTTAATTCCGCACTGTTAATTTTATCTTAGTTTCATGATTGATATTGCGTTGCTACTGGGCCTAGACTTAAGACCTTTGAGAAATCTTGGGTCTCACAGGATGGTATCAGAGCAATAGTTTGAGTGAATCATTGTATTACGTGTAATACATGATCTCAAACTTGTGCAATGCTATAATATCAATCATGACAGGATGGCTTGAACTAAGATAGGTTTCAGAGACTAGTAGGATGGGGCATGAAAGGGTACAATGTGCTAGATTAATCAGCTAAATATTTAGTGATTTGAATTTCAGAACAATGTCTGGAGAAGGTAGACCATCAGGTGGCATGACCCCAGAGCAAGTCCTGGAAATGATGCAATAACTAATTACCCAGAATAATGAGCAACAAAACAAGTTTATGCTAGAGCAAATTGAATCAATAAAGAAAACTGAAAAGAGAAATAAACAAAAAAAGAAACAAACTGAACAGTCAAGCGAATCCGATTCTGATAATGCGCATGACAATCAGCGAGTTGTGCAGCCAAAAGGCTGTAGATTTAAAGACTTCAAAGCGAGTGGTGCTATGACGTTTGAAGGCACAGTAAATCCAATACAAGCGTTAGATTGGATAAGTCATACTGAAGAGATCTTCAGTATCTCAGAATGTCTGGACAACAATAGAGTTAAATTTGCTGCAGCACTGTTCGTCGGAGCTGCTAGAGCCTGGTGGAAAACACAAAGGAGCATGTATGGTGAGGAAGCAATTACGACATTGGACTGGGAGCAGTTCTTGGAGATGTTCAACGCCAAATACTGCCCAACTGACAAACAAGACGAACTCGAGATGCAGTTGATGCAATTGAAACAAGGAACTAAGACTGTTGATGAATACGGGCATGAGTTCTCGAGACTTTGCGGCTACTCGTCATATCAAGTAGCAACGGATGAGCGTAAGATAAACCGATTCAGACTGGGTCTGAATCCAACATATAGAAGACAAATGAGTAGCATAAAATTCAAAACGTATCTCAGTATTGTGGACGCAGCAAGGATGGTGGAACGAGAATTTACAGATTCTAGTTGTGAACCTGTTATGATGGCTATAAGTCCTACATGTCCATCTCCACCTAAGAAACAGAAATCCAGTAGATTCTTCGGTTCATCCAAGTCCAGTCAGCAGCAGTCACAAGCATCCTCTACACCTCAGAAGACTAGAGTATATTCCATACAGTCAGGAGCACGACCGTGTAAACGCTGTAACAAATTTCATAGCAGATGCTGCAACCCTAGAGATGTGACGTGTTACACTTGTAAACAGATTGGACATGGAAGCGATGAGTGCCCAGAAAGAAACGACATATGCTACAACTGTGGTGTGCGAGGACATTATGCCAAGCATTGCCCAAATGCACGCATGATTACTAATCCTGAACAACCAGTTGGCAGAGCAATCCAACAGAGTCCTACAATGATACCTACAGCTAAGGCGCGAGCTTTCCATATAACTGCTGAGGATGCCGAGGAGACACCAGAAACGCCAAAAGACCACAATGGTAACTAATAATAACTTTCTTATATGATTAAATAATTTAATTCCGTTATAATCTGAATTTCAATTCCAAAGTAAGTATTGAGTTAACTGTACAACCCTATCATTGATAGCGAATAATGCGGATGACATATGGGTTGTATCAGTTGAAGATACTATACAAATATATTTCCAATCAGAAATTATACCTATAAACCAATATAGGTATTGTAATCTGAATCGTGTATGATTCAAAAGCTCTAAGAAATCAAAATATAATCTTAAACACAAGCTACTTCGTAAGTCCTTGTAATCAGAATGATTACAACGTGTATTATAATGAGACAGAGGTAGAAGTTGCTGATTCAAACAAAAATCAATGAGAAGATGATCCTTTGAACCAAATTGTCAAGCACCGAATGACAACTTGAATTGAAATCAAAGAATTCCGAGGCACCAAGCGAGAGTTGCAAGGGAATAAACTGAAATTTTGTAAAGTCAAGCGATTGGTCATAAATGGCCAATGAAATGCCCGTATATGTCAAAATAAATGAAATAATGGATTCTCATTATGTCGACGCGAGACTAGTGAGATATCTAATATGGAATTCCTATTCCACTTAATTGTGCATTAAATAATAGTTTCTACCAAAAAGAGTAAAGTAATTTTAAATTCAGAAATTCACCACTGAAAAGTCAAACATAAGTCTATACATATAATTAAACAGAACCAAAGGCTATTGCTTTGTCAAAGCCCTCTTGACCGAATTGCACAGTGAACTAATAGAGGAAGGAGATGATGATAAAGTAGAAGATGATGAAAATGGTCGTGGAGACGGTTTTTGGAACCCTGGTAACTCGAGACCTGACTTCAATAACAGAATCTGACGTCATGTCTAACGAATCACACCGAGAAAGCCTAAGTAAAGTTTTGAGTCTATCAAAATCGTTTCCTTAGAATTCGATTCTGTATAGCATTTGTTTTCCATGTCGTTAATATTCCTATTCGCTGGAAGATTTGAAAGCGTATGATCTCTTCAAGTTCTTGATCATGTTGGATTTGCCTGGAATATCCATCAACTGCTGAAACCGTTGCAAAGAAGATGTGGTCGATTGTAACTCCAAATTTTTGATTCTCTGTTCGAACTCCTGTTTTGTTCGGTGAGTTTTAAATGCAGCAATTCAACATTTTGCCTCAATCTCTCATTTCTTGGCTTCTAAACACTCGATCATCTTGGAAGGTTTTGCTTCTCGAGAGGCTGCTTATGTAAAGGATTTGGCGGATATGGCAGCGCAATTGGAGACCAAGGTAGGTGAGGTGGAGTCGTTACACGAAGAGTTGGCTCCGGTTGTGCGCCGGAGGATTGATTCCATTTGTTTGTCAGAGCAAAGAAAAGTATAAGTCTTCATAACAAGTCAGCACAAATCAAAAATCGGCTATGTGATTGATGATTGTAACATCATCAATAAAAGAAACATAAAATACAGATATTAGACTCCCGAAAAGCTCTGTAACTATTTCAAGAACAAATGAAAAGAGATATGAGCTAACTAATATATAGAGATGTTAGCCGAATTGAATGAGATATAAAATTAAATCTCAAAAGTCCACAAAGTAAATATATAACTGATGATCCGAATTCCTAAATGATCAACGACAATTACATAATAGCGAAACATTGAATTAAATATGAACTCTGAGGAGAAATTTGAGTTTCTTGTACTTGTGAATCTCAAAGAAGCATAAATCATGAAATACAGATGGTGCTCGTTTAGTGGAAACACCACAAAGGTTCGCATCAGTCTTGGAAATTAAGAGATATCGTAAAAGCTATCTACCCAAGTCTGTTCGAACATAGCTAACTTCGGGGATGAAGTTTGTGCGTGGTGGAGCCCATTCTGTAACAACCTAACTTTTGGCCCAACTTATTATCTGATTATCGAACCAATAATGTAATTTTATTACATTATTTGAATTATAATTTAATTAAGTTTTGAAATATTTAATTAAATTATATAAATATTTGAATTATGATTTAATAATTATTAAAGATAATTAAATAAAAGAGATATAAGATACAAAAAAAAATAATAGTGGGTTAAGTAGCAAACGTAACTAGTTGAAGTATATAAACGGAATTAAAAGTTCATTATAACATAATCTACTCTCTCTACTCTCTTTCTAAACTTTCTCTCTCTCTACTTCTCTCTAAGTTTTCTCTTAAACCGATCGGCCGATTATCAAGATTTATACATCATCGGAAAGATCTCGAAGAGTACTACCACAATCTATCATTGCATGTATGATTACATACGAATTTGAGGTAAGAATTTACGTTTAAAGTTTCTATATTTTCGGTTTTGAAGATATAAATTCGAATCTATCAATTTTCATGAGATTAAAACTATTTTTAGCTAGAGTTTGATAGATTATGTATAATATAAGTGAACCTAGGCTTAATACTTAACATATTGGTGATTTTAGACTTAGAAATGTATGATTTAAAACTATAAAAGATGAACAAATTCGAGATGCCAAGAACAAACTCGAAATGCATGAACAAACTCGATTATGTTGCTAAATTCGAATATGGATTCGAATTTGAACCTTAAATTCGAATGGGCTTCGAATTTGGTCACTAAATTCGAATTAGGTTTCGAATTTAATCCTAAATTCGAATTAGGATTCGAATTTGACTCTATATTCGAATTTGATGAATTCGATTTTATCATATATTCGAATTTGATGTTCGAATTTAAGCAAATTATTCGAATTTATTATATAAATTCGAATCCCATTCCTTAAATTCGAATATCTTGAATAAAAACACATAGACAACACATAGATTAACAAAGTAATTAGCTTAATGATTATATATATATATATATATATATATATATATATATATATATATATATATATATATATATATATATATATATATATATATATATATATATATATGATAATATATATATATATATATATATACACTGATCTTTTGAGAATATTAACTAACAAAGAATATGAATGATCAGTCATTGAAATCAAGATCTATAAAGTTAAGAAATACTATCAATTAGAAATCATATGAATATATATGCATGATCATATTCCAAAATGCGACTTTATGAGCATATCAACATCAAATAAGTGTATGACATGATTAGACATGCTTTCTTAAGAATTATACTGAGCAAATGAAAGCTAAGAGATGTATAGTAGGAGAAATAAAGGCTTGTGTACCAGTATTTTTACGGTACATGTATCCTTTTGAGAGATATATGGGTTTCTTAAAGGGATATGTAAGGAATCGACATCGACCTTAGGGTAGTATTGTGGAAGGGTATTCATTAGAAGAGGTTATTGAATTCTGCACCAACTACATGAAAGATGTCCCAAATATCGGTGTTCCACAATCTCAGCATGAGGGCCGACTTCAAGGGGTTAGGAAGATTGGACAAAAAATAGATATCGCCAGATAGGCAGATTTTGACCAGACACCTTTTACAATCCTACAACACATGACAATTATTGCTCCGTACATATATGAGCACATGGCATTGTTAAAAGCAAATAACAGTAAACGGACTGAACAATGGGTGGCTACCGAGCATAATAGAACTTTCTCAAACTGGTTGACAGATAAGGTAAGTGGTGAGCTTGGAAGAACTGGTGTTGATAAAACAGTACAATAGTTGGGATATGCCCTCGATATGTTGTGACAATATACCAAGGTTATGATGGATATACATTCTACACCAAACAACAAGATGAGAAAAGTACCTTACAAATTAGCGGAGTTACGTTAATCGCTGCAACAACAGACTTCCCAAGGGTGAATCACGAAGGGAGGTCGGGGATTGCCAAAAGCTCGTATCGTGGGGTCATTCAAGAAATATGGGAACTACATTATGAATCTTTCACTATACCATTGTTCAAGTGTAAATGGGTTGAGAACGAACGAGGTGTTAAAGTGGATAATGATGGTTTCACCATTGTCAACCTTACTACAAATGGGTATACATCCGAACCATTCATTTTAGCAAAACAAGCAACTGAGGTTTTCGTTGTTGAGGATCCATAAGATTTGAGATGGCATATCTTTGTTAAGGGCTTATTAATGTGTTATTCTTCGAGCTAAAACTATACACATATTGCTGTCACAACTTAATTTCTATACCCCAAGACTTAAATTTCTACGGGTTCTAATTCTGTTAACAACAGCAACATTCAATATATACACATATATATATATATATATATATATATATATATATATATATATATATATATATATATATATATATATATATATATATATATATATATATATATATATATATATATATATATATGTATGTATGTATGTATCTATATATGTATGTGTATA